>JACJUY010002152.1:75365-107719 GCA_014220935.1 Platorchestia sp. MABIK
CCCCCCCCCCCACCCCCACAACCACACACCATCACCACCAACACCACCACCACACCACCACCCTCCGCACCAAGTCCGCCTCCGCAGCCACAATGCCTCCCCTGCGGCTTGCGACGCTCCACAGCGGCGTCGCTGCTGCCACGATCCTTTCACAATTCTATTCGTGCATCCCTGCCGCTGAGCTTCGAATTCTTTATTTCTAGTGACCCTAAATTTATTCTCCATTGCGATTTTTTATCGCAATTATTCCATTTGTTTATAACATTCGTGCATCCTTTCCGTTGAGCTTTGAATTCTTCATCTTTGGTGACCATGCATTTATTCTCTAATGAGTATTCCATTGTAATTATTGCATTTGTTTTGTAGCATTCGTGCATCCGTTGAGTTTTGAATTTTTTCATTTCTGGGGATCATACATTTATTGTAGAATGAGATTATTATCGTAATTATGGCATTTGTTAGCCGTTAGCATTTCCGAGTGTTTTCATTCCAGCTCCCCCACCTAATTTGATTTGCGTCATATGCTTGCGTGTACCATATTTCCACATCACTCATACAAACGTGTATGCACTCATGTCTGTGATGCAAGCGCAAACATACAAGACCAGATAGGGACTCCAACACCTGAATATGCTGCAAACATCACCCTGAAAAAGATCTCCTGCATGCAGGCGTGGCCGGTGTTCGCACTAGTTCACGTGACCTACACTTGAGCTCCTCTGAGAGTTGCTAGGCCCGAGTGGCAAGTTGTTTTGCGGGGAGTTGCGAAGCCTGTTTGTGCCTGGTTGCTACGAGATTTGGAGAGTTGTTACGCGGAATGAGACGCTGCTATACTGTAGGAAGCCCATGAGCAGGCTTGGTGAGTTGTTAAAACCAGCTTGAGGAGCTGTTCAGCCAGTATAATTAGCTGTTCAGCCAGTATAAGGAGCTGTTCAGCCAGTATAAGGAGCTGTTCAGCCAGTATAAGGAGCTGTTCAGCCAGTATAAGGAGCTGTTCAGCCAGTTTGAAGGGTTGTTCCGCTAGTTTGAGGAGTTTTCTATCGAGTTTGGGGTGTTTTTCACGGAGTTTTAGGAGTATTTCACGCAGATTGGGGAGCTGTTTAGCCAACTTGGGGTGTTAGCACACCAGATAAGAGAGTTGTTACGCTAGGGTAGAGATGCCAAACGTGTTTAGGAAGTCAGATCAATTTACGGAGTCTTCACCAGATCTGATTTGCCAATATTCAGATCTGAGATTGGCCTGACGCAAAACAACATGGTCTGAAGAAATAGAAATTGCATTCTCATTGACTAAGATAATATTCCATTTCGGATAGGTGAGAGCGAAGCTTAGTACCTTGATTATTTTAGGTTACAGTTTAATTAGTAAATAATTCATTTCAGGTCGTTGTGACGTGCACGTTTTCGCGGGCACTCAACGCGTAAATCAATATTTTTGACAATAATAATGAAACTAAAAATTTAAAGGAAGCCAGTTCTCAATTAATTTAGGTGTCATTATACCATGGGTATGCACGTAAAATCTACGGAATGCGAGATCAGGAATGTACATATTATGGATACTTTATCAGTTTAAATTTAATTATTACACAAAAACATATCATGTAAACGATCCAGAATATTTCTCACAATTCTTTTTCTATTTGAGTAGAGTTGGTCAAGGGAAATCTTTAGAAAGACATGGGCTATATTACAGGTAGAAAACCATAGAACTGCGCCAACCCGTCAACAACTAATGTCCTCCACGGCAAGCACAAAACCTCATAGCTCATATGGCCCCTTGTATTTTAGCGAGGTGTCAAAATATATACTTACTCTACGTACGTAAGTTCGTCACCTGGTAGCTTTCTAAACACTTTCTAGCCCTCTCAAAAACGAAACCTCCTAGTGTAAATGATACTGCACAGTTTAAACGATGCCTAACAATATCCCAATACGGCACCAAACAGCTTATACGATAATTCACAGTATATACGATGCCGCATAGCTTTAAGGTATTTTTATGAAAATGAAAATACAAGTAGTTGTTTACGATTCGTCACAAATAACTGAAAATCTACTACATTCGGACTAAAATGTTAAACTTTGAATCAAAATACGAAGCCCTAACTCAAACAGAGATTTACTTCATCAGCTTTGAAAGAATTTTCGTTCAAAGCAGTCAGTGTTATTTATTGTTTTCAAAAAGCTAATGCTGGACAAGTTTTGGTAAGGCAAAAATGTTCTTCTTTACTTAAAAACTTTCTGTAAGATTTTGTAAATAATGCAAGCCCATGGCTAGTAAAATACGCAAATAAATACTAAAGTAGATCGCCAATCTTTCCTCGGGATAAAACATGTAGAATTTATGCCAAAAGTCAGAAAGTTGTCTTGGCTTTCAAGCTCTTGACGAGATACAGAGGCCGCCGCAGATTTAATCTGGTGGCACTCGAGCCATTCGTTTCCATGGCAGCGGAATTAAACCGACAAATTTCTTGCAGGCGAGGGCTCGAAAAACTCTGGGTCTCCAGGCTTGCTTGGACGGCAGACATCTCCCCTCAGGGAGCGCAAAGTCACCGCCAAACTGAGCGTGAGGGAAGCCAACGCTTTAGATAGAAAAAGTCCAAGTGTGAACCAGAATACTGTTAAAGTATCATAGAAAATGTTTTCGGATTAGAAAAAAGTGATCGACAAAAAAATTTAAGTGAGGAAAAATTACAGTAAGCTAGTGATAAATGTTTAAATTTATGATGGAATTAAGGTAATAAAGAAACGGAAGTTAATGGTTTGAATATATAGAATTGATTTAATAAATTTGGGACGAAGAAATTTACGTTTAAAACGAAAGAGCTTTGGATGTTAGCGGCAGAAACAAAATTAAAAAATTTATTCATAGATTAGCAAAGTCGTAGATGGTTGCTCAAGCGCCGCGTGCTGACTATTGGCTACAAAAAATATAAAAAAAAGGTTGACTAAACTCTACGGAATTGACGTCACACATTTAAGTATCTTATTTCAGTGATGCAGGTGGAGTGTAATAACACATTGTTTGTTTTACTCAAACAAATAAGTCATAATTAATTTTGTTTGAACTTGTGAATTAAATCCATTGTTTAAATTAACTCATGCGATCATGCTATGGAATATTTCGCATGTCTTCATGAGTAACATTTGATAGATGAAGTAGCTTGAAATATTTGAACCTGAAAGCGAATTTCGCGTCATTTTTTACTGTAGCCAATATTCAATGAATTTCGTCAGTGAAAATTTACACTGTAAAATCGGATTGTAAGAGTGACGGGATCATAAAAAATACCAGTAGATAATTGGGAAATCAAAAGTTAAGAAGCGGTTTCTTACCTCGGAATTTTATCATTTTGAGGATAATACAATTTACATACTCTGCATGGGTGGAGTTAATAAATCCTCGCCAAGATTCGACACATTTGATTGACTCAACACATTTTCCCGCCGCACTTTCTCACCATGTTTTGGTTTCATGCACACCCACAGAGCAGCTATACTTAACAAGTGGGGATTTTCTTGTTGCCGCATCCTGTTCAACAGTTTCATTATGGAAATAACGGTTGAAGAATGATGTCATTCGGGTATTTCATGAATCATTCAGCGCATTACAAGTAGAATTCACTCTCATATTGTAGTATGTGTGAATCGCACGAGTTACTAATGAATTATTCTTGACTGTATGTCAAGGTGAACCAATAGATTACTACGGCACAAAAGAGAAATAGGTGGTAACTGCTGTCTTCAACATTGACACTTGCCGGTTAGCAATTGTAGAACATCTATGCAATAAGCGCTTGCAGAGGGAATACTATTCATTACCAAGATATTTTGAAAACATGTAGTTCAGAAAACTTTATTTCAATTTGTAAATGAAAAAATATACAGGCATTCAAAAGACCTTTCCGTTTGATTTCCAGTGCATACCTATAATTATAATTTGCTGGCACACATCTTAAATCGTCTCCAGTGTTATTTTTGTGTATGAATACAGCTCGGTTCACAGCTTGCTTGAGTGAGACATTTTTAACCTAAAATATTTCGCACCATCTTAAATGGTTTGAAATTTGCCTCTGCCTCTTCTCATTAGGCGGGAAATCAGCGTTAGTCCATCGCTGTTCCACCAGTGCCTTTTTTAAATTTTTTCCACTTCTCTCTTTTTATCTTTAAAAGGTATGCATCATTTCTGACCCGTTACAAATTACCTCTTTACCTTTTCAAGCCTCGCTTTCCTACGACTTACCTCCTTACCTTTTCACCCTCGCTCTTCTACGCCCCCTCCTTTATCCCAACTCCCTTTACAACTCATCTCTTCACCCTCAGCTGAGCTCTTTACTACATACCCCATTCACCTTCTTAGCCCTCACATCTCATACAAATCCCCCAATAACCCACAACGTGTAACTCAACAGTTCAGCGTCTGGCGGCAAGTATGCAAGCAACTGTTCCTGTACGCTCACCAAGTCACTGAACGAACGAAGGATATTTCAAACTCCATAGAATTCGAGTTCTCTCACTTAACAAAATGACTTAGCTCTACTTTTTAGTATTTATTCAGCCGTAGGTTAAGTAGTCTAATGAGTCAGAGAAGTAACTCATCTCGAATAACAGGGTGTAAAGCAGAAAATTGCTTGCGTAAACTCAGAAGCTACCATCAATTGGCTGCGCTAAATTGCCGCGTGCTGCCCGCCCTCCCAGCGCGCGCCATAATTCAGGGTGTGCGCATTGTGTGCCGCCGCAATAACGGGCCGCTCTTTGTCTCCTCCTGCCTGACTTTGCGCTCAAATTTCACTTCTAAATGCCCTAGATCTAAATTAATAGCTGATGTGTGGCCAACTCAGTAGTTTCTCGAGCGCTTAAAAGAAGTGAAGGTACTACGAATGAGAAGAACTATCATTCAGTACGTGGAATTAACTTTGATACAGTTACTTTTTTGGATGTAAGATCGGGGGATGGAGCGGATCATAATTCAAATCGATCCGATCAAGTGGGCAGGTCCGAATTTATTTTCTTAATTTATTCAAGTTATGGCAATGGATTCAATATCTTCTCTCGTCGTTCATTTCTTTCGAGACAATTTACTCATGCAAAGAAACGTACATCAAAGAAACTTCGTTTCAACAATCTCTTTTAGAACTTGGACCTAATGTCCATGAATCCACCTTCTTACTGCTGATCTGATTGCTCTTGCTTGTTGGTGACTCACATGCACCCTTAGCATTCCCACTCACTTGTTCTCGTGCGAACAGTCGATATTATACATGCTTCTTCTCCTTCTTAATTTCCTAACCCGGTGATCCCAAAGGTAAGCACTTCCTATCCCACGCCACCACATCCCGGAAACACTACCAAGTCTCCCACTGCTCACCCCACACCACCTCACTCCGGTGATACCACCAAGTCTCCCCCTTCTCACCCCACACCACCTCACCCCGGAAATCCTACCTAAGCCCCCACCCACAAAAGCTTCTGTAAATTTTTGACAAAGCGGCGGCGCGAGAAGATCGTCGGCTGTTGTGAGTCTCGTTAATTATTCCAGGCAGCTGCGAGTGCTGAGGCGCACGCGCCAGAGCCTCACAATGCGCCTCTAAACAATAGGCGCAAAAATAACCACACACGCAGCTTCTCAACACTGAATAAGCGCCGCCTAATCCACAGAATTTTACCTTGACGTGCTTGGAAAAATCGCTCCGCTTTTTACGAAAACTGTCGAAATCAAGTCCACATTCAACTGACTTCATAGCCGCAGTTTCATTAGTGAAATTTTATTTTCTTGTGACAAAGTTATGATATTTTAACCTAGATACCTTCAAACTCAGATGAAACAATCAATTTTTTAAGCATTCGAATCTCATTCGCTGCTCTTATTCATCTAGCATGATTCTAGTTCAAAATTTCGTTTAGTCCCGTTCAAAAGTGAATATCAATTGCAGCTAACAATATTAGATTACATCGTGATATGTCGCTGAATTCCAATTTTATTCGTAGAAAGTTGAAAGATTGGAAACTCTACCACTTGTTTCAGTTTTATATAAAAAATAGAGTATTATGATAAAAACTTTGATCAGCAGTCAATATTTTTTTATAGCACAACGTTAAACTTCAACGCCACTGTCAAAAATTTTCTACTTCAAAAGTTTCGTAATTAATGAGAAATTTTAGCATCAGTCTGAACAGGAAAAGTTAGCGAAGCTCTGCTGTTATAGGAGTAGAGCAAAATGTGCACCACAATTAAATTAAGTGGAGCTGAAGTGATAGATTTAATTTAGTACATAAATTTAATTTTATTTCCGCTTCCAAGGAGCGCTGAATGTTGCCGTGGTCAAATTTGAAATCGATGTGTTCTAAAGCAAAGAGGTGCATAAAATCTCGTTTCATATGCATTAAAAGGTATTTTTGAGCTGAAGCAATCATTTAGAAACTTATCATCCTAATGACTGAGAGCTGTACGAATTGAAACCTCAAGGATGTGCATGCAACAACACAGAAAAAATAAGCCAAACGAAGAGAAATTTTGCCTGAGTTTGCCCATTATTTCTCAGAGTTTTATCTTGGCATTCCTGGGGTGGAAGTGAGTGTCGCTGGGAATTTGGAAATCGTCTTCTGAGAATACCGGGTATAGGAGCAAAACCCTCTTTTTGAATGGCGCACTAAATCTACACAAAAATTTACAAAGAATTTACATTTACAAAGAATTTACACATAAGCTGCAAATTTTATGAGAAGAAATATTGATTTCATCTAATATGACACCAATGTAATCAAGATTTCGTTCTACGAGAAAAATAAATTTTAGGTGTGAGCATTAGTGCATTGTGAGATGCTCCAATCGAGAGCGCTCCTTACGAAACGCAAAGAAACTTAATAATAGGAAGCTCACGTTCAGATTGTCATCACGAAACACACAGGGCGAAATAGTGAAATTGTCTCCAACATTGGAGTCGTCAAAATTAGGAACACTCTCGTGTTTGGGGAGACGAACGAAAAGGTCCCTATTAAGTAAAAAAAATTTCAGCAACTTCTATAACGCACAGTATTCAATGCGAAGAGAATTTGAAGTTGAAATTGTTCAAGCACCATGTATTTGAGATCCATGGACATCACAAATGGTTTGTTCTTTGTCGATTGTTATGAAATTAATTGTCATATATATTTGCTTGTCACTCTAACGTTCTGAACTAAGCTATGTTTTAATGCTGTACCATTCGAAATAAGTCGCCCCGAGTTGCACAGCACGATTTCAGTGCTTCGCTAAAATCTAGAAATTATCACACGGCGTTTCTTACTTGACATTCAGAAATTTTTCGTTATCGTGTCTACTAAATAGGAGAACTGGTGAAAATTCCGTGTGATTTACATGACAAAGCCATGCGGGCCGGCAGACGCGAGGCAGCGACGGCCACATCACAGCGCGAGCCAGACTGCCCTCGCGAGCAGCTCCGGGCAAATGCTGCTCTCTTCCTATCTTGAGGGTTCCAGTTCACACGCTTATATGTGCTTGGAAATTTTTCCTGGATGGTGTGCAAGGTGTATTCTAATTTATGTAGGTTATTTTATATCATCCATTGCATTCAAAATAGTTCTTACAGAGAAAAGGTGTCATGTTGATCCTTACTGCAGATAAGTTAGAAGAGCAAGTGTTTATCAATCCATTGCTAAGATATAGGGTCAATATTGAATTTAATGTTGTCAACGATTTTAATAATTTCGTTTCTGTAGATATGTAATGTGGTAGATTTTAAGACGTTTTACATGAATGACATTGTGCTCGGAAATTCTTAGTTTTCGAGTTTTTTAACTTTGCTGTTATAGGAACGTCGTTTATAAAATTGAACAAACGGACACGTAAATAAGCAGAAATGCGGTTTTGACGTAACGATAGGTGAGATTAGGTAAGGTAAAGTAAGGTTAGTTAAATAAAATAACCTAAACTAACGTAAGTAAACCTAAAATAACTTAGCTTAACTTGGCCGATGTTTTCCCCTACCGAGGCCGATGTTTTCCGCCAAAAAACTTGGCGTCGTTTGCGTCCGCGAAGCGCCAGAAGAGCCAGATCGAAACTGCCGTCAATGCTATTCTGACCTGAATCGTATTTCTGCTATACCTCGAAAACTAAGCATTTTGCGAGCACAATGTCATTCGTGTAAAACGTCTAAAAATGTCTCGAATTACTTAAATTTCGTAACTAAATGATAAAAGTCGTTGATAACATTCAATTCAATATCGCCTTGCACCGTAAGAGCCCCATCGAAACTGCCGTTAATGTTATTCTGACCGGAACCTTATTTCTGCTAGATCTCGAAAACTAAGCATTTGCGAGCACAATGTCATTCGTGTAAAACGTCTTACAATCTACCAAATTACCTACCGATTGCAACGAAATTACAAAATTCGTTGACAACATTAAATTCAATATTGACCAGATATAGTCACTTAAAGGTTATGAACGCCTCTGTCAAAAGTTAGATTTTGAGATTTTTTCTACATTACTACAGATCTTCAAATCCGTGAACGGGAAAGGTTAAGACCAATAATGGGATAAGAAACACTCTCGCCAATGCGTGTTACTAAAAGGTATGCAATTCGGTACCGCTCAGCGGAGTCCACTGCTTGGATTACTACAAGGACGCTCACGGCCGCGGTGTAGGAAAACGGTTTTAAAAGCGGACATGGCGTCTGTGTAGCTGCGCAGCCCACACCACGTTAGGCCGTCGGTACTACCTCGATACTGCAAAATAAACTGTGCCAATTTTTCTGAGAGCTTGCGTAGGTGTTCAACATAGAAGGAGGAAACGAATGATGGTTTCTTTTGTGATAACTGGAATGTTGTATTCACGTTCAGAAATGTTTTGTGATTATAAATCGAATGATTTTTTTGTTTAAAACAATTTCGTTCGTTCTGCAACTTTACCTTTCTGGATATAAACTTTACCTTTACCTTCTTTCTCACCGCTGAAGTTCAACTGCATCATTACTTTATTATGGTATGCGAAATGAATAATAATCAAGTGTGCTGGTCCGCACTACTACCTCCCCTCCAGTTTTACCTCCCCATCAGCTTCGCAAATTTCTGGCCATCTGAAATGTAAATTCGAAAGTTCAAATTTTATGAGGTGTGTTAAAAACAATTGCAGGCGTGTGCTTACAGTTAACCTACTTTTATTATGGTGCGCATGATGAACAGGTGTTGGGAAACTCGGTGCCCTTCTGAACGAACTCTTGAACAATTGGAGGGCCTCCTGTTTTAAATAAGAATATCAAGGTTCGCTGTGGTATTGTATTCATAAAGAGGACCTTCATACACCTCACCTGTCACCCCGTTTGGTCCGCCCTTCCTGATGGGGAGTCCGTTCTCCCTCCTGAAGAGCACGGTTGGGGCGGGGTAGCCTGAGGCGAGGCAGTGCAGGGAGGACGGCGCGTCTTCCCCTACTTCCACATCCCCACTCGTCTCCCCGTCTACGATGTTTGGTGGGACTGACGAAGATGAGAAATTTATTAAAAATACCAACTCTAAAATATACGATATATATACTCATAGTGTACGCAGTACGGTTCGATTTATAACTTCTGTTCTTTATAGAACATGGGTCAATAGTAGACACATACAAGAAAATCCAAATCATTCCTCGAACAGGATGTTTCAAATATTTCTCTTCAAACAACATGGGGGATAAACTCGTTCAAAACTCACCCACAACCTCCAGATAGCCCTTCCTGAAGAGCATAAGGATACGGTACATCAGGTACATTTATCACGCACCCACAACCTCCAGATAACACAGAATACGGTGCATAAGGTACATTCATCACTCACCCACAACCTCCAGGTAGCCCTTCCTGAAGAGCATGGGGATGGTGTTCACTTGGCACATGTAGTAGCCGCGGTCCTCCAGCTGCGCCTTGCCGACGTGCAGGAACCAGGTGTTAGCGTCGCTGTGGGACACGCGCAGGCGGTAGTTGCGGGAGATCATCGTCTCTTCGATGGATAGCAGCGTTTGAGTGTCCGCCTTCACCCACGCCACCTGCAAGCGAGTATTTTCTCGTGCTTTGTTATGTTGTAATCAAGTCGATAACGAAATGTTAATGCGCTTGTTCCTACCTCCCTGCAAACGTGTTTTGTATGTTACGGTCTCAATGGTTATATTGGTGAAAATCACGCTTTCATTAAATAATTAGATGAAGTCGTCTTAACGATGTAAAAAAAAGTTCTGTAACACACATGCTTTAAGAAAACTGAACATGATGCGTTGAAATTCTGTCGTCTTTTACAAATGATCAAGCGAGAAACATTTAACTTCCCAAGCAGCAAGATCAACTGTCATTAGGTAAAAAGAAAATTGGCGCTTTGATTTGATAAGTTAACGTAAATTAATTTAAGATAGGTTAAATTATTCTAGTTTACAACCGTGTTTTTCAGATGTATAGCTAGTTCATGTTTAATTCTTCACCTCATTTTAGGTACCAGTAGGAAGCACTGCGTCCAACAGTGATCATTTGTGGTAGACTAGCGCTTTGATTTCATATTACAGAAAATTTATTGAAATTTAACATTTTTTTTCATTCGCGCACATAGAAACCGTGTGCAACTGTATGCATATTGACATAAATTGATCGATGAACTTACCTAATAATTTTTTTCAACTTTGTGTATGCGCTAAATAATCTGGGTAACAATGAATTCACTGTGACTGCCTAGCTCTGAGCAGTTATAGGGTCAAAATATTTCATCAAAATTTGGGTTCTGCTTATAATGAGCATAGGACAGGAAATAAATGGATGCAATGTAGGCAGTGTTCTATAATACACTAAGGGGCAAAAAAAGTCGCTCAATGTATGTTTACGTCACAATCATTTCTAGCTTTCTATTGTTTCAAAGTTCATTCGTTTCCGTAAAACTAATTATGTATGGCAACATTCTAGACGCGTTTAACAAGTAGTAAAAACCTGTTTTGATTGCAATTCGGATCCTAAATTTTCACTTACGTCGGAGAAATGAAGACCCGTGAAAAGGACCTGTCAGCATTTGATAAAGGACGCCTCATTGGGTGTCATCAAAGTGAAAAATCAACTCGGGACGGACATCAGTTCAGTACCTGGTGTAAATATCAGAACAATACATTGCAGAAGGAAATTGTTGACCGGCTGATATTCTGGATGACAGAAACAGACGCTTTTTGAAAAGATTGGGAAGAAAAATCGGAATTCATCAACGCATATGTTAGCTAGTGAGTTTAGTGATGCTCAATAACCAATTTCTCGAGGGACTGTGCTTCGAGAGTTGAATAAAGTGAATTTAGGCAAATTCAAATCTACTAGGAATTCAATAGTGCCACCAAGAAATTAAAAGAAAACGTTTGTTATTTGTTCGAGAACACCGAGATTGAACTGTTGAAAGTTGTAAGCATGTAATGTGGTCTGATGAATCAAGATTCGCTCTCTTTCAGAACGATGGGCGTTTTAGGGTATGGCGACAGCCACATAGAGCTATGGATTCATTTTGCATCATCCTAAGTGTTCCGGCACCAGGAGGCTCTGTGATGCTTTTGGGCTGTTTTTATTGTGATGAAGATGGATCCGCCATTCTTTGCAAAAACAAAATGATCAAATTTCAAAACAAAATAAAATTTTGGGCTCTGTTTATAATTAGCATTGAAAACGAAGAAAAATGGATGTCATGTAAGCAGCAATTTTTGCAAATGTAAGTAATTTTTGAATACGTTCTTCTTTCCATGGAGTTTTATTTTCCTGATACGGGATCTTTCAGGATGACAATGCTCGTATCCACAGGGCTAGAAATATTCATGATTGGTTTGCTGCGAATGAGAGAACATTTGAGCGCATTGCCTGATCACCAGAATCTCTTGATTTGAACCCATTTTAAAATTTATGGAATAAGCTTGAGAGAAACCAGCGTGACTCGTCACACTTTCCTTCAGTCTTGACTGCTTTGGTGGACAGGTTTCTTTTATGCGTGTGCAATTGATTCCAGGAGTGTGCCGGAGTGTGTAACTCTCTATTTTCTATCTTAACACTTCTTGGAAATTCAGTACCTGGTAATTCCTGGATTTCACCATAACGAAAGTTAAATGGCAAAGCCTAACACCTGTGTCTTGTGGCAGATTGATGACCTTGAGGCTTTCAAATGTTAATATTTATGCCAATGTGCACATGCAAAGACAAACAAATCGATCAAGGGTGTAAAATTTGGTGCTCTATTTCTAGAAGATTACCTTTAAACGTTAGAACCTGATGAACTCTCAAAATCATGATCCTTCAAAAAGTAAAATAATCTCAAGTTCAACTGAATTGAAATTGCTTACCAAACTAACACAAGCGTATTTCTCAGTTGAAAGACCGTTGTTGGTGTTTGAGTCATTGCTTTCTTCTTTTTAGTTCATGTTACCGTTAGTGATCATGTTTGCGCATTAATACCTGTCATTAACAAGCTGCTCGCCAAAACCATACATAAAACAATTTTGTGTCTGACAAGATCTGAAACATCAACTCCATGTTAAACTTATAAAGATTAGTGAACGTGCATGGCTTTGCTATTTTGAATACTTTTTTCCCATTTGCAAATAATCTTCCTACTGGCCATGCGAAAGTGATTGCGCAAATATCTGACGAACGCTAAACCGAAACACATCACTTTCAAACAGTGGAGGCCGCCGGTGTATTGAGACACAACGTCGTTCCATTCTCAGAGACATCGAGAAAAATGAAAGAACAATTTCGAGAGAGGAAACAATTTTCCTCTTGTTCCATTCTGAATTGCTAAGTTCAACTCACATTCTTCATTAAACGCTTTTCTTCGTGAAATGAGTGTCAAACAAAGTTACGACAGGGGTTCAGCCACGACATGAAGACAAATTCGCTCATCTGTATTTATGAATAGTAGGCAGTTAATCCAAAATAAAAAACAACGGTCCCGCGAAAAGCTTGAGACATACATCTTACTTCGTTCACATCTTGTGAGGCACATTCCCTCACATGCAGCCAGCACCACCAGCAGCGCCACCGTGGTGACCTGACTACCACCGTCCTCTACACTCCGCCATCACCACCACCAGCCCATCCGTTTTGCAGCCGTTTAAAACTTAGCACATAGCTGTACAGTGAATGCCGACTAACGGCCGTATGAAGCGGGGCAGTGCAGCGGCGTATGCAAATTGTCGTTACGGCGCAGCGCCGAGTGTGCGTCGGATGAGCGGAGCCACTTGAAGCAACGAATTACACGATTGAGAGATACCGGGCAGCTTGAAGCAAATAACACATATTGAGGGATACGTACGGACTTGAAACAAGGAAAGTGCAATGAAGAGTAAATTTACCCAATTAAAGGTATACAGAGACGAATGTACTGTGCGCTCTGAAGAAATTACTGTTCATTGATGGGAGGAGAATAGCGTGTATTTAAGGCCGAATAATTTCTGCTTCTTTTGAGACAAGTATTATAAAGAGCTAACTTACGGTGTCTTTGTGCTGCCTCAAATAAAATAATAATTTCACTATGAATTGAGAAGGAAAATACATGAGGAAAAAATAAATCTTAGTTAACGACAGAAGTAGGCTTCTAAGTTCCAAGACTCCATTGTTATCTAAGTAGCCAGTAGTGCCAGTCATTGTTGGCTGCAGACCACAACCACCTATTCACAGAACTGTCTACCCTCAAAGATTCAGAATACGTTCACCATATGGTCGGAAGCCTGTCAGGTTACGTAATCACGTTTAATTTCACATCGAGTATTTAACTACCGTCCCTCCCTAACAGTTGTGAATATTTAGCTAGATGGAAGGCGTTGAGTTATTTAAGAAAATAGCCATGGTGCTATCTACTCGTCAGTTGGGAGAGCAAGGCAGCCCAGTTTGCAGCTCAATAAACAAGGCAAAGTTTCTAGGCCTAGACGCCTTCGGAGCGACGGCGCAGCGCCGAACTTGGCAGCCGCTGGCCAATTTGTGGGAGACTTGTATCGTGGGGAGGCGTGGGAGAGGTGTGAAATGTGGGATGATGTTGCAGTTTAAATGTTAAGGGATATGCAGTATCGGGGAAAGAAATGTGTGAGACATAGGAAATTTGAGAAGTCCGAATAGTAGAAAGTTGTAGTATTCAAGAGCCATTTGAGATGCTCAAGTGAGAGTGTCCAGTGTTGAATAAAAGTGAAACTAAGAGACTGCTCAGAATGGCTTCTAATATATAATTTTTTGGTAACTCTATACTGGTCTTTTCTAACCAATTTCATCGCTAGAGTAGACGGTTTCTCCTTTAGCACGGTTTAGCACAAAAAACTTCTGATTCTTACTAATCAAAGTTGAGAAGTATATTTTAGTTTTTATTGCTCTCAACGGAATTTATATTGGTATTCACATCACCTTGACAGTTTCTGAAAATGCCGACATTAAATTATTACTAATGAATCATATGTATCCAACAGGTCAATGATATTTAAGATTTTCCGTAAGTACTATCTTGTACTCAGTGCAATAATTTTCTCTTGTTCTATTTGCGGGGACCCTGCATCTGCATAACTATTGAAACACAGGAAACTATTTGCCAAAAGCTGCCACGTAGCTCTCGAGGGGTCAGTGAAACAAAATCTCTTTAAAACTTGAAGAAAATTGTACCACAAATATTAATTGAATTGGCCTATCTACATTTAATACTCTGCTATTTCGCTCAAGTGGCAATGTAAACATTTTACAATAATTCTCTGGTTACTGAAGGAGAAAAAACAAAGCTTTCCCTTTTCAATAATTTTAAATTGAAATCGAGAAAAAATATGACAAATCGAAGCCGTACTTTAGAAAACTTCACGCAAAAATATGAAATTAGAATGACTCACAATTTATTGATACTAGCTGCAGTAGATACATTTTAATTCGGGTTGGATCTAAGAATCAGTGCAGCACCATCGTAAAATCATATTTGATTGTTTTCATTCCATCAAAAATACTTTAAAATAGTTGGGTTTCGTAATTTTCCGCCTTGAGTCCTTTCATCTGTGTAAAAATTTATAGTATCAGAAAAATGCTGTGCGTGAAATTCTTATTTTTCCCAGTAGAGAGAACAATTCGAGTGGTTACGTATGACAATGAGTCCAGAGCACTGAAGGTTGTCAAGATAAATTCTGCTACAATTTGAATTTTTATCACAAAGAACATTGAATATGGTCTCAGAAACTGCTCAAATACGTGTGACATGCAGCTAGAAGTCCGAGTTAGCGGTCTCACTGAATGCTTTAAACTATTGTTGGCAAAATCAACACTAGGTTGAAACGTACATTCATTTATATAATCGACGACTTGGTTTAAATCCCAAAAGTTTGAATACACACTGAATTGCTGCTTTTCTGAGCTATCGACATTTACTGGCTATGTTCATATATCAGCTTCATGTACGCTACGAGAAACAGCATTCAAAGAGAATATCTCGTTACTCGATAAATATTTTCACATTATTCACTTTTTTCAAGAAGTATTTTCGAGAGCGTTATCATTAAGAAGTACTTAGGAATACTTCAGCTAAGCAACAACGTAAAGCTAGATTGTTGAGCAGGTTGCAGTGGTCATGATGCAGTTGACAGCCCTGAATTTGTTCAATAAAACAGAGAACGTTCAGATGCTACACAACTGAGGTGTTGAATTGATGAGCTGAAATGTTCGTATTAATACATGGAGAACAAAACGGCTAAAAATTGAAATGTTTTTTCTGAGCAGAAATTTGTACAAGCTTCCTTTACTATTTGTTGCAAACACATTCCAAGGAGTTGGAACTTGAGTATAGTGTAATTTTATCTCTCTAACATTGTCTTAACTTCGTATTGATGTAAAAAAATTTGACGATATTTTTTGAAAACTTAAATTAAATCGTGTTTAAAAACGTAGAATTCAAATTAGTGAATATTTTATTGAAAACCAATAAGTAAGAAATAATATCACTTTGAACCCAAGCGTCCGTTCTCGAAAAAATTAAAAACTGTATTGAAACAAGCAAACCTAAAGACACAAAAGTTTTTTCTTAAATTGATACAGTAAGTAATTTAGTAATACCTCATGCTAAAATCAAACTGTCAAAAGTTCCATAGTGCCCGCTAGCATTGTACTAGAGGCACTAATGCGTTTTGGTGAGAAACCTGTCGCATTGTGTACACTAAGTTTTGATCGTCATTCAGGAGGGCTAAATAACATATTAATACTAGTGAAAAACCTGACAAATTTTAATACTCAGACAAACTGTCATTGACAGAAGTAACGAACAATATCTATCGGGCTCAGGCCGCCTAGTGTGATGATGAGCGTTGTAGACAAGCGCTGAAGGCGCATTCTGCAAATTAGAAAATACATCTCCTGCCACGAGGCTGGGCGGCCGCGCTGCTGCAGCTATACTGCACGGGTCCAAATCTGGTCTGATTGAACGGTCTCGAAGAATACTTCAAAAGTTGTTTACAGGCAATAGCGACAGACGGCCATCTTATGACGCCAGCACTGATCCTCGAAATCATCCCAGGAAATTTGATGACGGCGTGCGCGCGTTACAAAGATGTACGGAAGACAAGGAATTTTTAAACTTTCAATCAAAATTGCCTTTGAAAATATGCATTGATTGACTTACTTTTTAACGAGCACGTTGTCAGCTCCAGGCAGAGGAATAAACAGATGTCGTAATCATTATACCTTTTGCGAGTTATATATACATCGTAATTATGCAACGTTTAAAAACATACATAGTGAGTAAAAAAATTATACACATCGTTTGTGCAACTAAAGAAAAAAAATTTCATATTTCACTCAGAAGGTTTGTGCTCTTTTTTCTCAAAACCTGCATTTAATTAATAAAAAATATCATCCTTCCACACTCGATAAATTAGCGTAAGTAAAAATACGAAAAAAAAACTTTGACATAAAAGTAAGCACTTCTACACTGCGCGTATCCTCTGATTATACAGATTAATAGATAGAACTTTCCACGGCTCACGTGTCTGTTACTTTGTCTGCTGTACGTACTGATATTGATTTTAATTAATTGATATTGTTCTATTTTTCATTCAGTACTTTGCAAAGTTCAATCGAGAGAGCAGTGTTGTGAATGCAAGTTTGCCTAAAATGAATCGGTTAAGTTACTGTCAAATCGAGTCGCAGGTGTTCGAAGAAGGAAATACAATTTAATTAATCTAATTTAAGAGATGAATTCGATTTGAATAAATTCACTCGGCCAAATTTCACTGCCGAATCCACGAGAGCGTCGATGAAACCGACGATTAATTAAAGTCGTCGAGCTGAGCTCCGAGACTGGGTCATCACGTTCACGTTTAACTGCAACATGCAGTCCCAAATTATATTTACTAGTACTAAGAGATTTTTTAAATTCGTAAGATGATAGAATTTAGTTGCTCGGAAAGTGCACAAACTTTCTACCGAAGCAGAAATTAAAGAAAACAATGCAGAATTCCAATATTATAGATACATATATTCGACGGGGCCGAAACGAACTTTGACTCCTCATGGAGTATCGATTGGCAAAAGAGAACAGCTAAGTTTGGAGTAGTGGTGAGAGTTGACCGTTTAGTGGCTGTCCTGGAGCCAGTTGTGGCCCCTAAAGTTAACTTCATTAGACTTGATGTTGCTGTGTCGACCGCCGCGTCGCGCATAGTGTGAGGCAACAAAGAGAGCCTTGCATTGGTCGCTTCGAGATAAAGCTAGAAAAAGCGCGGCGAAACTGAGGCCTTTGATTCTGCACAAATTAGGTTAGGTAGGCAAAGGTAGCGCTGGTAAAGAGGAAGGCCGAGTTTTGTGAAGCTATTGTGTGTGATCAGTGGCTGTGTGAGGGCTAATTAGAGCCCCGCTGACCGGGGCCGCGACGGGGGCTTTAAAATGCTTCAATGTTCTTCACAAAGGCTCGTCACCTCTGTTGACACTCAGGTGCGCAGCTCTTCACTGACACCGCCACAAGTGAAGATCAAAAACAGGCGCATAATTACTGCAGGACGGTGGCAGACAAGCCGGGAGGGGCGCCGAGCTCTGCAGATCTGTGAGAGCGTGATGCATCCTCGTGCATCTCTAGCAGACGATGTTTCTCACGGGTATGAATTGAGAAAATTTCGAGGCGGTTCGAATTTAAATCTCAGTTGAGTTGTGGACGATGCACACTTACTTACTCACTTACTTACTTCACAGTGAGACGAAAGTATATACATATCTGAACGTTGAGAAAAAATGAATGAAATATTTATACATACTAATACACAGTAGGCTTATGATACATCTGACGTTTTCATGACGAAGCTTCAAAAAAAAGTTTTAAGACAAGGTTCCTTTTCCATTCAAATAATCGTTCATTAAGAACGGTCGTTAAAGACACGAAGTACCCATAGTAAGTTCAAAGACGCTCTGATTGGGTAGTGAACAAGTTCAATTGAGTTTGCGAACACTGAATCATCAGCTTAACACACTGAATACAGACGTACTATAAAAATGCTCTCACGAATGAGTGACGTGACTACCTCGTGAACAATTCTGATGAAAGAGAGTTAGTACATCATTCCCTCGAGGAATTTAAGTAAACGTTTAACATTCAAATGAGGCTGAAATTTAAGTTTCACCTTTGATAGAACCACGCCAGAGTTGCCAGACTGGGCTTACTCTACACAGGATTATCAAATTTTTCTCTCTAAATCAAAATTTGGCCAATATAGTGAGACCTTTGATCAAAACAAGGCCAATTTGAGCATCCCATGGTTGGCACTGACCTTGAAGTTGTTGAGATGCTCCCCGGAGCACTTGAGGTTGCTCACAGAGCACTTGAGGGTTGCGTCCCTGCCCTGCACCACCGTCACGTTGGCGACCTCCTCCGTGAATTGCGGTAGCTGGAAGTCGCAGCCAGCTGCGCAGCAAACGCTACTTTGAGCTTACGAAACAATGAAACAATGACGTGCATATACATTTCATTCGGACACACCAATTTCTCACTCAGGTTTGTTTGATTACATTTGGCGCTTCAGAAATTTGGTATTTCTACCCATCTGAAATGTTCGAGTTTGTCGTGTTCATTGTAGTTGTGTTGCTTCTTTTACTATCACGAGACTTAGATATTCATGAAATTGATTTATTTCATCCACCTTGTTCAAACCAAGCACTAGCCTAACCACTTCACTTCGTACGGAAGTAAATCTGTCAAATAATTTGACTCTTTTACATTATCGACAAATATATTAAGTAACAATGAAGTCTACGTGTGCCAAACAGTAAATGATTATGATAGTAATTTCTGTCATATCCTGCGGGGCAAACTACATAAAACCACTACGAGTTCAAAGTATCAACAAACCTAACTAAAAAAAGCTTGCATTGAACATGTCAAGGCACAGATGTTAACTGCACGTTCTGTTTCACAAGCAGTTTTCGCTGTGTGTTAATGTTTAACCCGTGCATCATCGTTGCTCCAGTTGCTCCAGTTGCTCCAGTTGCTCCATTTATGCTGTTCTAACAACTATTAAAACGGTTACTTTTGGATAATATTTCTAACACTGTACTGTAAGAACTGCTAGTACAACTTCAACTGCGTGTGACATGACTACACCTATTACTGAGTCAAACATCGCTACAAGTACCGCTGCAAGAACCGTTACTACATCAGCAATTTGTCCCACTATGTGATGTCGCAATCCCGACATTGGCCGAACGGGTGTGTTTGTGCTGTCGTCGGCCCAGAGTCGCCGCCCGCAGGCATCTTTTCACTAGGAGTCTCGGTTCAATTAATTGGTGGTGAGCTCACAATGACCTCACAGAAAAGTGACGGGGTCGCCATTGTGAGGTAAACTCCGGCAAATCGATAGCGGGACAAAAGTGAGTCTCTGTTACGAGGCGATGATCACGCAGGCCGCGCCAAAACACGGGGCTAGCTCGCAAAAATCTCAGCCTGTTCAGGACGCTGTTTGGTGATTGCTGGGCGAGAGGGTGAGCCGGACGGCGGGTGACGCAGGGACGGCGGTGACGCAGGCGAATGCCTAAAGAAGGATGAAGACCAAAGGAAGATAAAATAGTGAATAATCAAAAGTAATGCGAAAATAAAAATTTACAATAATGTAAGAACGGAGAAAAACGAGTATGAAGGAAAGAAAAACAACTGTGATTGAAAGCATGAACAAAAAAAAACGGAAAAAGAAAGGATGAGTCAACGAATTACTGAAGATTAACGAAGGATGAAAGGAAGAAGAATGAAAATGGAATACGAGAACGAAGTAATAAAAAATGGATGGAGAAAGTAAGACGGAAAATCCAGCAGAAGAGAAGGAAGAAAGCATAGCTAATAAAGGACAGTAAAAAATCAAATATTAATGATGCTGGAATAAAAATGTACAAGACATTTGAACACTGAAAGTATACCGAACAAATGCATTTTAAAAGAAAATAAGACGAAGTAAATGTAGGGAAAAGAAAAGGGAATTTGAATGTGTTGTCAGAAATGTAGATACAATATAAATTAAAGCAGGCGAGAGAGAAACTACGAGGAAAAAGTAACAAAAACTTAAGAAAACAGAAAATATTGAAAAACAAACAAATAAAGACTGCACGAAGATACTAAATGCGGAATAAATTGTACGAAGATGAAAATGAAGAAACCTAGACTACGAATCAAGGAGATTGAAGTCAAGAACGAACAAATCAAATCTTTGTTATTCATTTCTCACAATGCTGTAATAAATTTCGACAAGAAAAAATTGATGATATTTTAATGGAATTCACAGCAATATTAAAGAAATCAGTCATAAAAGAGAGCTAGCCTTTCCAGTGCATTCTTCAGTAGACATATTCATCAGGGTAAGCCAAGAGCCTGTTTGCGCAATTCTTCGGAGAATTCCTGCCTATTCAGTCAATTCTTCAGAAAAAGCTAGTCTATTGGCTGAGGTCCAAAAAATTGTCACTAAATTAAAGCTCCATCATAACAACACACGAAGGAAAAACTGGACTCCAATTAACTCTCGGTGGCCGAGTCGCATTGATCTGCTGCACAAACGCTCGCTGGTGTCATTCTTGCGCTCGAATGAATGTCTGTTCATTGTGAGATCCACGACATGGAACTTTTCATGGTTCTAATTAAGAAGGTCGCTTCAAATATCGTCCAAAAATTCCTTGGTGATGATAAACACAGACTCCCTCATTACTGCTTTATTCTCTGAGTCTTCATGCTTTACTCTGGAGAGCGCACAACTCCGGCGAGGCTTATAAATGAAATTGCTCCAATTTCGTTCACCTTGATAAGACCTTAAGCTTGAGACCTTACATTGGCAAAAAACGATTATACTTAATGAATTTAAAACGATTATCTTAGATAAGAATACAAAAACTTTCCGTCAATACATAATCTAAAATAAATCTGTTAAAATAGTTCCCGGTAAATTTCATAAAATCCATTGTAATAATTTTTGAAGTTAGGTTCGGACCGTAAATACGAGGCTGATGTGAAGATGAACTCAAGTACGAGCCGAAACGCGGCATCAGTCACATCGAAAAAGAAGGGAAAGATATGAGTGCATGCCTCCATCTAATAATGAGGTAAAGTTATGACTTCAGGCCAGCTACAAGCGCTACAGCAAGTGCTGGTGTAGCACAGCAATGCTAGGTGGGCTAAAAATACTGGCCATTTTCTGCCTAAAATCCTCAAGTTACTATTTTTCAAATCAAATTTTGATCCTATTGAAAACTCAGCATCTAGCAACCCCCCGAAATTCAATTCTAAAAAAATAAACATGAAAATTGTGACCAGATAACATTCCATTGGAGTCGTGCTCTGCACAGACGTGAGTCAAAAGCGCTTCAGGACGAGAGGAAGGACTTGTTTCTGCTATGACCCAAAAAATTCTATGGAAACAGGTTCTCGCTCGTCTCAGAAATTTTTAGAAGTGTTTGAGCACTGAAAATTATCGTAATTTTTAAATTTGAGCGGGAATTTTTTCTTCGGAAGCAGGATCGTGCACGCGCTGCCTTCAGTATTACTATATATTTGCATCTGTATTATTATTACTAAATTCGCATCTGAGACGCACCGAGTTACCATCGCATGAACTCTAGCTCAACTGCTCAGTTCCTGTTTATTAGTTTGCTTTACTCATTGAAAATGACGACGAGCTCACCGTCTGTCTTTTTCAGCTTGATTTGATCTGAGCTCTCCAAGTTTACCTCGACAAATCTCATAAATATTTGTTTGACAAACTAAATAAACCCTAAAAATTTAACCGATAAATACCACAAAATTTTGCAGTACAAGGAAAAATTCGAGAATGAAGCAACGATTTACTGAATTTACTAGCAACGAGAGGGATTACAAGTAACTGCACAGCCCGGATCAGCTGAGAAACCTTCCCGAGTCGCAGCAACGGCACGGCAGACAGAGGAGGGCATCTTAGCTGTAGAACTCCCCTATAATACCTCCTACTGCACATCTCCAGGCCTGCTCATGGGACTTATGATGTCACACTCGTGGTTGGAGAACTGGGGCAGTCTCGTAGGACAGGGCTGTCTAAGCTTGAAAAAATCTAAGAGACATAAATAACAAATTTGACAAAGATTTGACAAACTCTGTCATATATATAAGGGTACCAGAAAATTCAGTTTCCTTTGACAGAAAAGGAACACTGCATGTCCCCAAGAATTTGTCACAACTTGGTCAGCTTCGTTCTGTGGGAAATCCGCTATTGATTGGAGCTTAAGTAATATCGCAAACTTCGATTCATCACAAATGCCACTGATTATATATTATCGACCACGATTGTGGCGTCATAATTTCTATGAGCAGGTCAGGAAACATGGGAGGCATTGATGCTACCCGACACTGCTACGAAACTGGTGACTCCCTTGGCTTCATCTACAGAACTAGTCCAGAGACTGCAATTAGCAGCGCACTACAAACTCATCATTCGCTCTGACCGAAAGAAACGGGATAATTATAAATAAAATTTGTATTGCCCAGCACTGTTTACAAATGTATGGATAGAATTAGCGCTTTGTAAAATAGATTTATTGATTGAATAGAACGTGAGTCAGAAAATAATTTATCCACTTAGAACATCCGAATTTGGCAACGTATAATGTATCCGTAAATACATTCAGTTGCCTGAAACTTGTAAAGATACGCTGTAGTGAGGAATGCGATGTTGGTGGCGAGGGACTAATTGTTCAGAACTTGAGTTTCCTTTGCATGCTAAGCTCAGTATATCTTGTGTTGCTCTGGAGTTTTTGCGTACCATTAACCTTAAGCTGTCACTAACCGCTCGAGTTGGGATAGTGTAACAGAAACAGTGACGAATACGATACAGTTCAGCTGTCCCGCCACTCCTCGATTGTTGTGCTGCTCGCCCATCAGGCTTAGACGCTGGCGTCGCTGATTATCGACCATGATTGTGACGTCATGATTTCTATGAGCAGGTCAGGAAACATAGGAGGCACTGATGCTACCCGACACTGCTGAGAAACCGGTGGCCTTCTTGACTTCATCTGCAGAACTAGTCCAGAGACTGCAATTGCAGTAGCGCACCACAAACTCATCATTCGCTCTGACCGAAATAAACAGGATAATTATAAATAAAATTTAAATTCTATTCCGTACTATGCAATATAAATTTTATTGCAAGCATTCCGTACTATGATGGCAGAATTGAACCCTCCACATCCATGAAATGAATTTTATTAATTAAAAAAAAAGCTGTTTTCAAATTCAAATTGCTTTTACTAGACCATCTTATCGAGAGATCGGCTTAATTTAAGGAAAAGGTCTACAGTACAAGTGTGCTACGCGTGAGTAAATCTTGATTATAAATAAGTGAAGTTTTAGTGTCCATAAAGGGATTTATTTGAAATGTTTTGCAGATGCAGTAGTAAAGGATGAGTCCAGATTTGCACTTTTCTACTGATGCTTCCAGAATCTTTCCTCGTCGTTCCATCGAAGACATAATTTTTGAATTTACTTTTTTTGGTTGCACTCTCGTCTTATTTGCTTTGCTTCGAAAATAAATCTACGGAAAAATTATTCATTAGTCTTTAAATACGTGCATTTCAACTTTGAACAAGTAATAGTGAATTTTTATCGCCTAAATAGGAAAACTTTGGAAAATCATTCCTCGGATGCCTCAGTAAGAGAAATTAGAACTCCAAAGCATTACATCCCGAATGCAAAGAACTTCGTTCAAAAGTTTGGTTTCAAGAAAAACCTATAACTTGTTAGTAGCCACGTCCCATGCAGAAAAAATACAAATGCCTTTTTTCACAAAAAATATAAAGTTGTAATTCAAAGATGAGTCTTCTTCATAGAAGCTAATAATAATTCACCAAATTTTCTTCCCGTAAAAATCCTGCAAAATTATTCATTTTCAGAAAAAGATATTGAAAATTTTTAAATCCTCACGCAGTTCCCAGTTTACCTCGGCCTAAGCCTTTGATTACAGAACAATTCACAATTCACATTTCAGAATTTTGCATGGAATTACTAAAGTTAATTCCAAATTGCACAGATAAAACCAATTACTAGCCTCTACACGTCCACTTGACAGAGGTATACGTCCGACTGTGGGTGATGCGTCTCCCGCATTCGACCCGCATAATTCTGCGCTCGGAACAAAGTCTGCGCAATGGCTGCCCAAGTTCTTATCCCCCGCCGATTGCGGTTTATGGCCGGATCGTCATTGCCTAGAACAATGCTAAGAAAAAGTTCCGTCTTAAACGCTGACCGAAACGTTTTAAGTTTGGCTTAAGGAATTCGAAGTTGCGTTTGGGAGAATCTGAATCTATTCGTAAACTTGACAAAAAAGTTGGAGGTATACGGCGGGCTACAGATCCTCGCCGCACGGGGGCTTGTTTCTCGGGAATTTCGGTTTTAAAAGGTTATATTTCACGCGAGGCTAAATATAATCTTATGCTCATCGATGAAATTATTCTAGTCGTAAATAAAGTACCATGAAAAGCTAATGACAAAAATAGTAATTCACTTGCAAGTTGTGCATCCAACTTGATGGCACAGAGGAAGAAAGTATTATCGCGAGAATTGTTAATACCGTCAATTCGTTTACGTTTGTCTAATATTTGTTTGTCTAATTTGTTCATTTGTTGTCTAATAGGATTCAATGAATGTCAATTAGTCGCAAATTCATTTGTGAATAATTGAGTAATGTTCCATTTAAACTATCAGAAGTGGACAGTACCTCTTGTTGCTCAATTTTCCAGATATCGGTCTCAATTATGCATTCCGAAAACGAAATTATATTCTGAGATGTAATGACGCTTTTATGTAAACACTGGTCACAAGTTTTCCAGCGTCAGAAATGCGATTCCAAACTATCTTTGCTTATCTATTTCAATTATGGTATGTTTTTAATTTCACCTCACCGGTGTATGTATTTAATAGATATTGACGCAGTGAAAAGCTTACAAGCTAAAAAAGATCACCCTACGAAAGTCCTTCATGAAAAAGAAGTTCAGGGACCTCAACAAAAAGCATATTTTAATGCAGCTGGGCCTTGCTATAAGTCTGAAAAACTTACAGCTGAATTACATAGATATTGACGCGATAACGAGTTTTCCTAACCCTAAATTTAGACTATCATCCTCGATTTTCTACCTCTGATAGCCTAGATCACTGTTCATTGATATAATGAAATCTCCGCTGATGACTCGATGATCCTGTTGTCTGATAACGCCTACTGCTCTAACTAATCTAATTCTCACTGACCCGCCCCTTGAATTCAGTCATGACTTTATTGATTATGTGATGGCATTAACCACAATAATGTTAGAAATTTAGACGAATGAACCCAAATTGTCAGAACGGACTCAAGAAGATAATCAACACATTTAATTCTTAAAGAAGTAAGATCATTTTCGTCAGAGGTTGAACAAAGCATGCATCACATGAAATAATAAGCGCGACACCATCACACAAAATGGAAAAATTCCCAATCCCGCAGGAGCTCCTGGGAACAAACAGTTCATAATTAGCGATGCGCCTCATGTGTTGCCTCGACCGACGCGTTCCGACGCATCTTTGCAGCGAGCTGGCAGGCGAACAAAAGGCTTCCTCACGCTGTGGACGTATCGAAAGATAGCAAAGCAGGCGCGATGCATTGCTCAGGCAGCCCTGAGGCTCATCAAACGCAGTCATTAAAATAAAGTATATTCTGTAGAAGATTGCAGGTGCGGCTTTTGTGTGAAGTAGTGACGAAGTTGTCGATGAAACTCAAACTCATACTAGGAAGGGGAACGCGAGGCAAAAGAAAGAAACGCTCAAAAATTTTGGAACAATGCACCTCGCTAGTCCAAAAACCAAAGATGAATATGGTATTGACTCACATGTCTTTTACGAAAATGACGTAGACTTTTTCGCTGCCAAGTACCTTACCTAAATTTCGTAAATTGATTTATCCTGTGAGTAGGTGCCACTGGTGTTACTAAAGGCGATTTATTTCTCATAGTGATGATTTAATTTTCCCTTGTAACAGTGGTGATCAGTGATCAATGGTGAAAGTTGTGGTGTATGGTGAGTGAACAAAAATCGGCATATTTCACTGTACTTCTGTTCAGCACCGTCTCGCGATAACAACATGTCAGAGACCTAGAGAGTCTCAGAGAAAGCCTACGCCTGAAAGTTAAAACAAAGACTCCTGTAACCCGAGAACCATGTTGATATAACTCAAATATGTCCAAGAACTTCAAAAGAAGTTCTAACAAGGTCTCCGAAAATGCAACTATGTTCAAATGAATAATAACAAGAATGTAGAACTCATGAGTAAAGAAATCTTTTAAAAAACAGCACACGATGAATCGTAAATAATGTTCGGTAAAGAAATAGAAACATCATGAACGGCTAAAGTTATTCTTCTCTTAAACCTTTGTGTAATCTAGGCAGTAAAATAGGACAAGTAGAGTTGCAATAGACGTATTAATAGACATATTTAGGAAGAATTCCCCTCTTCGGCCCCATGGGGACTTGACTTTGGGCGATGCAGGTGTTCGTCTTCATTTGGAGACCATGAAGCTGGGAGCAAAAATTGCCCGAGAAATCACCTCTAGGGATGGAGCTACGAGTACCAATCAACCAATACGTGAATGCTTTTGACTACAATGTAGTGTCAGAGTCACGTCACGATTTAAGGGCACTCGAACAAAATTATCGACGTGCTCGGTTCATTCAGTTACAATTAAAATATTTTCAAGTTTCATAACCGACGACACGGAAGTAGTGCGCGTGCACAATCACAAGAGTTTCCCAGAAAGCTCGTCAACTAGCCTTCGCCTCCGTTTTCTCTGATGATCAGAGAAGCGACTAGCGCCAGCGAATGTATATCTCCGAGATTACTACTCAGGTCTTCGTAGAAACTGTAGCGCTTTGTCTTCAGCTACGGAGAAGACAGCGCCCGAGGTAAACACGACGTGACGCACGCTGTACCAGAATATTTTCCTCATCACCTCTGCAGCAGTCGTTTTAATGCGGGGGCAACCTCAAGGTATCAGCGGCAATATTTCAAATGCTTTCAAGCAGGATACACTAAATAAAAACGAACACGTTGAAAAATCAACTTAGTATATTTTAAATTTTTAATTTAATTGACAAAACCGAGTAGCTACTTAATTATACCATGTGAACTCAGAATAACTGATATTTTAGGAAATTTTGGTCACGATAAAAGAAAGCATTAATCTTATGTTCGCACAATAACATTTTTTATGTTGCGAAAATCGAAAATTTTTATAGAGAAAAATGTGTTTAGAATTCAATTTTACATATCTGTGCGTATTTTTGTTAACCTAGTTGCAATAGAAATGTGAAAAGGGAAATTTGAAAAATTAGGTAAATGATGGGAATTTTAGGGTAGTAGAACCCCGTAAGAACGCAATTGTAATAGAAGACGCTTCATTTGTATGGTCGGTTCCTGAGGCGTGATGGCATCAGGTACACTGAGATGAAAACCAAATAGAACCTGCGCATTAAGTTCATTTTTTATTGATCATTCACTGTGAAGCACATTTTAATTGTTCTGGCTTAGGAAATTTCACCCCTTGTGGATTAGTGATGTAGAGACCTGGCTTTGGCAACTAAACTGCAAATTGAGTGGGAGTAACAAGCACGTTATGTGAATTATATTTCATGAATACAAATACAGTAAATTTCTTGCGGAGAGACGGGTCATGTAAGTTTGGTGGTGTAACGTTGAGCCATACGCACGGCATAGTTGCGAGGAGCAGTGCAACTTTATCCTAATGAAGATGATAATGGACAATAATTTCATCATGCAGCGCAGTTGCCGACAAACTCCATGCAACAGCTGTAACACACCATGAAGCAGCTGTTGCACGCCACGCTGCAGTTGTACCACACCACGCAGCAAAGCAACACCTCATGCAGCCACAGCAACACACCACGCAGCTGCAGCAACACAAAGCCAATCACTGATTAGATTCAACGCTGTTTTGGCTTGCACGCTGCGTAATGAGAGGAGGGGGGCAACAGGTCAGGGGCCACGGATCACAGGGGCAACAGATCTGTTGCACCAGATCGACGATCGTCCCTCCCGTCATAGTAGGTCGTGACTTCCCCGTGGCAGTGACACCTCCGTGGTTGTGGCACCCGTGCGACTGTGGAGCCCATGAGGCTGTTGCATCTGTGAGGCAGTATCGCCTGTGCTGCTGTGGTGCCCATGAATCTCACCATAGCACACAACGAGAACACTTCAAGAACATTGTATGGACGTACACACTACCAGCAAGCCAGGAAAGCATACAAACGCACTCGGAGCACAAAACGAGAAGAAAACAGGTGGGTAGTAGGACCTCACTACGAGTACTAAACGAGAAAGCGTGCTGTCGGGGTTTGATACCAATTCTCAAATGTACTTTTAGTTCAGTCCTACGTGAATATTTTTCTCGACGAAGAAATCGGATTTCGTGTCTGATGAAATAAGGCTATTGTGCTGGAGAACCTGTTCGTGGTTTGGACTATCTTAAAGGTTAAGAGGCAGAGAGCGGGGAGAGAGGTCTCTACGTAGTGCCGCTGCAATGAATAAATCTGCTTGGTGGTAAGAGGTTCTCAAACTGGCCTCTCCCAGAAGTACTCGAGCAAAGCTACGAGCACGGTGTTCGTTCCGTTCGGGGTGGAGAGTTGATGCAAGGCTATCTGCACGAGGTATATATATATAGTTCTGGACTGCACTCAAAGCGTTCGGTGATTGGCCACCCAAAGGTGTCGGACCGATTTACGGTATTCGTACGAATGGTTCGAACTAGGCTACAGTAGCAAGTGGCTGAAACCCACTTCAATTACAAGCGTGTACTACGTGTAGGCGTGTACTACGAGCCTCGCCGAGATATAGTCACACTACGAGGACACAAGAGAACATTACAAACCCACTGTGAGCACATAACGAGTTTATTACAAACACTTTGGAGGAGCTCACAACGAGTACACTAGGAGTACACTGCCAGAACAAAACGGGCACCTAACGAGAGTATTCCCAGCACACTACGAGCACAGGACGAGAACATCACAAGCACAATGTCAGAGCCCACTTCGAGCACCCTACGGGATCGCTACAAGCCACAACGTGAACGTTACACACACACACATATACCCATTGAGAGCACACTACAAGCTCACGACGAAAACATTACGGGTATATTGTAGCAGCCGATGTTGAGTACACACACTATGATTACACAACGAGTTATATCATCATCTCATTAGAATGAAATGCAGTTAATCATCATTAATATTCCGATTGAGTATCAGAGCGGAGCTTTAAGTCAAACCAGGCGTCAGAATTGTGAGCAAAAAATTGCTCGCAATGAATACTTACTTAAATAATCGATGGCTTCACAAATAAAAAGGCATTCCGAAGATGATGAGGAGTGCGGCGCTGGTTAAAACTTCATCAAAAGTTCTATTCCCCGTCGGGTAGAATTTTTCGACCAAGTTCAATTTTGGAATTTGAGTCGTCGTCGCGGCCAAAAGTTGCCGCTAAAATTGCGAACCGTACGAGCACGCCGAAGTTTTGAGTCGTAATGCGACTGAAATTTTTACGGCAAGTTTATGGCATATAAAGAGTGAACTCCACTCGCGGTATTGATAAAAACAGAGTCACGACGGGGCACCAGCGGCAAGAACCTCGGGTTTATCGATATGATTCCTATCGGAAATTTACTCTCGTGTCGCAATATGGAGATGAAGGAACACCTGCCTACGTACATGTTATGGGTAGAGTATGTTAAGTGAACGGTGAATTATTGTGAATACATTGTTACTTGATGAATCTTTTACCCGAATGAGAGAGATCATGTCCGAGAACATGAACATCTGTGAGACGGCTCCTCACCCATGAACTGTGCAGTACAGCGATGCTACCGAATGAAGACTCGCCTCATCCAGCTTATCATTTGGACCTTAATTTCAAAGCTCTGCAAACCAAGTGATGAATTTTTATCCTCTACTTCTCCTGAATTTTTAAATTCAAAAGAGGCTGTTTCAACGATCCGAATTTAAATAAAATCAATCTTCAATAGCAAAACTGTTCATGTATAACATTTTACGGTTGTTTCACTGCTCTCATTGCAGGAGTTCTCTTTTTGTGGAAGAGTGTGCAACTCAAATGTGAGATGTTTTTTAATAGCAAATAAAATCGACAACAATAAGTTATGAGTCAAATAAATTCCACGCATAACGATGAACAGTACCAATGATCGCCTTAACACAAGAAGTGTGAGGGGCAACTCGGGCTCAATGACACGTAGTGAGGTATTTTATAGAGAAAAACTTGTCGTGCCACAAAAAACGTATTTCTCATAAAGCAGACCGACAGTTTGCGTTCGTCTCATGGGAAATGATTCTAGTGACAAACTTATTAACTGGGAACGTAAACCATCTGTCGTGCTACAGAAATTAAGAAAACGATGCATATAGGAAATGAGAATCAGTAACGCACTTTTCTTCAAATCTGAGACTGTGACAAGGGTTGAAGGTATTTTTTCATGGGAACTGGAAAACCATGACGTTAAGAATTGTAATGATCTTAGTTATTAGCCAAGATATCGCCGTATCTTAAGCTCTGCTCTTCAGATCGGAAGATGCTAGTATTTTAATTTACTAACAAGCTAGCAGCAAAAGTTCCTAAGCATTGCCACTTAGCAATGATCGTGAGCAGAAGTGATGATTTCCAAGATTAGAAAGACAACAGCCGAGAGACGCACTTTTTGATGGGCGACAGGAGCACTTAGGGGTTACAGCGGGAGCGGGGAAAGAACGGGGAGGAAGAGCCTTCTGGGGCCGGCAAAAGCCAATTTGGAAATTGGTTTGCAATAGCGCGCATGACTTTCGCGGCGCTGGGGGGCGGTGTGAAGAGCGTAGTTACGCGCGCCAAAACTCGCTATTGTCTTGAAGGAGGACGCGCAGGCCGGCGCAGGTCTCCGGCCATTACGGCAATCGATGCCATTCTTTTGGAGGCGCCTGACAACATGATGCAGCGCTCAACATTGCGCTTAATCGACAGCGCTGTGTTAGCGCCCTGCTCATGCCATTACTGTGGTGTGCTATGCACTGAATGGTGCCGCCGTCCGCAGCACCACGCGGTGCAGCATCACGTGGCTGTGTACCTCACAGCGCTGCACCACGCGGTGCAGCATCACGTGGCTGCGTACCTCACAGCGCTGCACTACGCGGTGTTGCTCTACATAGCTGTACACAACGTAAGTTATATTGTAGATAGCTATAACTCTGAAAGGCTTCATTTCTTTGTTTGGCTGATTGATTAATTGTCCCAGTAGAAGCTCTGTTTGAAATAAAAATATTGCGTAAAATTAAACACCCTGGTTTTGGTAGATCAGTTCTTAATTCAGCGTGGTTTCTCATGCTGCAGATAATACAAGTTTTTCTTAGAAGTAGGGATAAATTTGCATTCTTTCTAATAACCTATTCGTCTTTCACGCTCGCTGTATTGTAGATATAATCTGTCAAAAATAACCATATTACGAAGAATATTTCCCATTACCTTCGAGAAAATTCTGATGAAAATATTTTTAAATGGGATCGAACATAATTTTGCACCTCTTTCGAGGTACAAAGTTAGGTTACACTAACAACCTGACCAAGGGATTATGGATGGTCATTTTTGTCTACTTCCCTTCCCCCATCGATTTGGAACACAGATTCAAAGTCCTAGCACATACGTTGCTTCGAAAAGATGTTTAATTTTGCACTCGTTAGTTGCCTACGCATCGGTACAGCCAATGCCTCTTACATCGATGTATGTAATAGAAATAGTTTTAAGATTGCATCCTTTTTTAGCAGGAAGGAACGATTGGATGAGTGCCTGTGGAGTGGCTGT
>JACJUY010002153.1:0-18514 GCA_014220935.1 Platorchestia sp. MABIK
AGTGGTCATGTGGAAAGCAACTTACGAGCTTGGAATGAACCTGGCCAGCCTTTTTCGCCCGCCTTTAGAGGGCACGTCGTAACTTACGGCATTGAGCGACGACACCTGGTCGCTGCGCGTGGATCCAGGATACGTAGCTCCATGCATGCAGCGAGCTCCAACCAGGAATGTTAGGTCTGCCCTTAGCAGATACAGTTTTAATAAGCTCAACTAATCCAGGGGACGGAGCCCCAGGCATGCAGCGAGCTCCAAACCAGGAATGTTAGGTCTGCCCTTAGTATATACTGTACAGTATTAATGAGCTCAACTCATCCAGGCATGTAGCGAGCTCCAAACCAGGAATCTTAGCTCTACAATTGGCACTTGCAACACTAATGCACTCAACTGTGCCTGTACCGTTCTGCTCATAACTTTCTCAATGGAAACTAAAATGCCTTGGCTTCAGTTTATGGTCGAAGAAACGTGCTGCTACCGAGCACCGTTCAAAAGGTTACCTCTACACTACTGCTTCAAAGAATACAGTAAACGAAAAAAATGAAAAATGAAAATCACTGCAGAAAAATCATTGTACTAAATGCAACGATTCATCTAAAACTGCAACGATATTTTTGTGCTGCGCAAGATTTTTAATGAAATTGTAACAAAATGCCCACCGCATATAACCGAACCAAACAAAAATTATTATTATAAAAACGGCTTATTATATTTCTGCAAAGACATCACAAACAAGGACATGAAAACAATACAGGCAAGGGCACAAATCGAGACTTTGTGAAAGGTTAATTCTAAGAACCGTTTTTATTTGGCTACGTGCAGGCCTATAAAAAGAGCATGGAACCGAAACTGGCGCAGTTTGTCGAGCGCGGTGCGGAGAACAGGCTAAGGCGAACAACGGCAGGTACGGGGCACATGTCATTTGGTCGGGCCAGCGGTGGCCCTAAGTACAGATCATGAGAGGAGCATAATGCAAGGCGTGGAGCGGCCGCAACAGCGCATCCAGCCCTCAAATTGACACTCTAAAGCCCACAATTGCGCCTCGCGCAGCCTGCTGCCAGCACACCACTTGCAACAGTCTTGTCTCTGTCTCTGCATCCAGCCCTGTCTTGTGAGCTGACACGCGTTGCAGCTCTGGACGAGTGGGACACAATAATCCTAACGCTGTTGCGGCCGTGTGATTTTTCAAAGGTTTTTATCAAAAATACTGGGCAATTATGTTTTGAGAAAAACATTGTGTGAGAACATTTTAAGTTGTTCCCGCACGCTTTTCGTAACTTTTTATTGGAAAAAGCGTTCAAATGTAACTATGTTATGTGACAAGCATAGCGAACTGCAGAAAAAAGAGTGTACACAAGCTTCCTCACCTTGAGAACACCTGGGTTATCGTTTTCAAACATTTATTTTATCAGAGATGTATTTTAATAAAATCCCTCCACATGACTGTGGAAACAGTAAATGAAGAATGCGTGTGAAAGAATTATATATTCACCTATGTATACAGTCACACGCACAGTCTTAAAACCGTCAGTCAAAAATCGTTATGGTATTAGGAGCGAAATTACTTGAAAATACGACCGGTCGAACTTCAACGTAAATTTTGCAAAACTAGAGCCTCACATGATAGTCATCAGTCTCTCCTTCTCTCCGCTGAGCTCTGAAAATAACAATAAGAGTTGCCAAAAAAGTTCTTTACTGCATTTTTATATAAGTGAAATGGGTCTCGAACACAAATTAAGCAATTGACCATGAAAATTGATGAGTTTGTCGCTTGAAGGGCGTAAAATTTTGAGAGAAATTCAAGGGGCGCGAAATTTCGAGTAAATTTGTAAAGTTTCCTGCAATTTTATCTAAGCGCCAAGAGACCTGATTTTTTACCGGAAATAACTTAACACGTTCCCCGCGTATTAGGCCACATGTGTACCAGTAGGTAAATGGCTTTCATGTTCCGGTACAAATGAATGATATTTCATCTGTTTCACGACTTCTTTAACAAATAACTGCTATCACACCAGGTGAAATGTCTCATGTAATTGTATTTTTCACAATTCTTAGGAAGAATAAAAATGTATTTGAGCATTAAAGTCGATATCCCTATTCTGCTACTAACAACCTTACTAAACCAACCGTTTACAACCGCGAAGACGCGGTGAATGTGTTAAACTTAAAATCATTTGCATTTCTATCGGAATGTAAAATAAGAGTTTTTTAACCGATTTCGAAAAACGATGACACCGTGATCGACTGACGCGTCATCAATAAGACAAAGCAAATACCCCTTCAATGATGTCCAATTTGGAGGCAGTTTTGTTTTGTTCAACACCGAGTGAGAGTTTCACCTCGGCGGCGGCGTACGGGCTAGACAAAAGCCTCATGTAGCTACAGGATTTTCTTCTTGTAAACACAAGTGGCTTCTTGTCCAAACACATGTCATGCGAGGCTCATATTCAAACTATCGAGATGTTCGGTGAACTGCGTGGGATTTTCTATCGATGAGGAGGATGTGCAGTTTCTTGCGAATGCAGGCGACTTTGCTGTAGAGTGCCGTTATCCTGGCGATGAGTGGTATGACCTTCACTCGATATCTTAGCCTAAAGGACAATTTTATGATCTTCAGTAGCGCAGTGCACTTCATTCATCTTTGACTCTATGTGCAGTTTTTTGACCGTCAGCTTTGCGTCGAATGTTATAGACATTTTCGCTAGATTTACCTCCCAGTGTTTTCAACTCACATTGAGTATTTGCATGTATAGCCACTCTACCTGCTTGAATTCAGTGTGCTTTAACAGCCTACGAAAATTTATCAATATAGAAATATCCGATGACAATATAGTGTACGAAAGGAAGTACATCAAGTTACGTACGGCGATTGCCTTCTCAATAAAAGAGCAAGAGACGCGAGCCAAAAGAAAGTGCAGCCTACCTATGCCGTAGAACTACAGCCATAACAGCCTTTTGCAACAAATGATGTCAATTCTGCCCCGATTACCTCTGAGTATCGCAAAGTCTCTGAGATATTCTCCATCAAAGACTGTCTACAACTCTTTCGCTATGCGAAGCACCCAAGATCACAAAGACATTCCCAATCAGTGAACCTGTCTGAGGAGCTCACACTCAATTTCTCCAACATGCTTTAGACAGAAAATTACACTGCTATTCATCTCCATTCGCTGATTACCAGCGGTTCAATTCAAACACAATAACTGATCGGTTACCCACAGGTTCACGTTTAATTAAGAAAATTGCGAAACGCGAGACAAAAGCCGCAATGTTTAAATCGACGCCAATTCATCGACTGTTAATTTTCCATGACCGGCAATCTGAGAGCTGGTTTCGTGAAGTGGAGAGATGTTAGAGGATCGGAGCAGAAGATGAGGACGGATGCAGCAGGCAGCATCTCACTAATGGCAGCTAATTCGACAGTACGGCCGCTCATTTCTCAAGCAGCATTAACAAACGTTCCTATCTAAGAGTGGGACTTGGGCAAAAATGGCACCGCGTGATGGCAGGAATGGAGGCACTTGTCCGGCCACAATCGACCCTAATCAAGCCCTAATCGAGCGTCCAATCCAAGGTAAATCGCCTATAAATCGTCTCTGTCAAGCCGTCTTTTGACCGCATGCGCGTCTGCAGCCTCTCGCTTTTCCCTCCGTGCATCTCGCTGAGCGTCACTCGCTCGTTTTAAGGTCCTTTGGATGCCGTATTTATTGAGCCACTGAAAGGTAAACTTTCCCATCAATGGTGACTTGGCAGCACCAGTTGAGTCTCAGCATTTTCCTTGGGACTACTGCCAGATCATTTCTTCTGAAAAATACACGGTCATCGTTTATATTTTCAAAATAGACAAAAATTTAGCCAGGAAGGTTTTCAATACTACAACCGCGACTCGAACAAGGCGTACATTTTAACGAGTTCTGTGGAAATTAAGCACAAATTTACTCCCAAAAATATGAAATAAATGCGATATTATCACTGGAAAGTGCAGAACAGCTCAGCAAAATTATAAATGTTAGTTCAAAATATTTCAGTGGATTCTTTATTTCTGAATCCCATTGTTGAATGAAAGTTCCATCTAAACTGGGAATAGCGATCCAGTTTCCAATTTTAATGCCAAATTCCGATAGTTTGAATTTCTTCTCAGTACCGAAACTTTTGAAGCTAATTTTCATAAAATTTCATTTCTCCATTACCATGAAACAGCACCTAGAGCGACCACAAAAATAATGGATTTTAAACAACCAAACTCGCTCATTAAAAAAAGCCTCAAGTACCAACCTCACTTCAAGAGAAAACAAAGTTTAACAACTACTATGTCTGGATCAAAGTTGAATGCCTACACGATTAGTACACACTTTCGTCTACAATTATAGTTCGTCAAGAAATGTTTATTATAACTTACTTGCATCTTTCATAAGCTAGGAGCTCCATCGTAAATAAGCAAGTATATTCCCAACACGAAACTGAATTAGGAGTACGCTGAGGCAAATCAAATATATATATTTGCTGCGAGTATATTTCCTTCAGAGCTCCACAATGTATTTATAAGCAACCAAATAATATTCTTCTGTAATTTTTTAGCAATTGAGCTTTAATCCCTTCAAATTGAAGGGAGTTTCAACACTTTCAAGAGCACCTAATGCAGTCAAAAGAAATACCTAAGGAAGAAGAAGACAGACATAACTATCAAAATGCACTTGTGCAGGAAGCCGGTTTAAATGAACGCCAATTTTCCTAAAGAGAGCGGGAGAGATGGAACGTAAATGTAAAAGAAGTTATCAGAAATATGAAAGTGAAAGGGATAAAAATAATCCCTACCCAACTGCCGAAGCTAAACTTTTTCAGCGGTCTCCAGCAACAATTGTGTAGCGAATATGGTATAGACTAAAAAAGATTACCGTTGCTCTCGGGAATATATTCTATATTTTTTATGAATATTAATCAAATTTCCTTTTGAAATTTGTCCTTTATCTGAACTCTGAGTTCAACCTTATTCATTTATATTATCCTTAATTATCACAATAAAAATTATTACGTAAAATTTGTTCCCTAGCAGCCTTAATATTTCGTATTTCTTAATAAATTTCTTCCTCAATCCCTTCTTTGAAGTTCACTGCCGAGAGGCAGTTTCTTCCTCACTTTGATGTCGGGGACAACCTGATGCCAGGGCCAGTCGAATGATGAAGGTTGTGATAACGGTAATACGAGTACAAAAAAGTTGAGGTTAAAGAGTTAGATAACTTGAAAGGGCGGCACTGGTAACGTATCAACTGTTGAATTGGAGAAGGATCAACTGTACCGAGGAGTGACACTGAAATTTCTTCTTGAGTTCAACTCAGGGACTCTCTCTGTCTTTCGAAAATTATATTCAAGTCCTAACGTACGAAGAAAAACAACATATTCAGTGGAAGAATATGAGGAGGCACAGAGTCTTCTTGTCTAATGAACTTGGTTCATTGAATGCATAAGATTAAAATAGTTGTTAGTTCCCTAACTACAACAAAGGTGTTTCAATGAGAAGGAGATAGGAGAAAGGCACGATTTAGTATAGAGTTTAGGGAACGGGAATTTATGCACAAGATGTACTCTCACATAAAATCGTATGGAAACAATAAATTGCGGTGCACGTTAATTTACAATGCACGATTAAAGTTGAAGTAGAAATCAATAGGGGTTGAAAAAACAAGACAGCAGAGGACCGAATAAGAAATGATCCGGAACAAAACAAAAATCAATGGTATATCAAAAACATTGAGGCAAACCTAACCTAACCTTAAATGAATTACTAAAATCCAACAACCGCAACGAAGGGGAACGCATGTTTTTCGTGCTTTTCTCCGAGTCATGTTTCGACAATTAACATGGGTATTACGATAACCATGTATGAATAGCAATTAAGGATCTTTAAGTGAAGGTATTTGAATGGGATTTTCAATATAAGTGCTCACAATATATGAGTGCTTTCAATATAGGTGCTCACAAGCGAATGCATATTTCAACTAAGCGTTACGAGGATTGTGTTCACTTAGTTACTTATGTTTAAATGCACTGTCAAAATCAGATTATTCACGAATGAAACCCATTTTTGTTGTGCTTTTCTGTCAATCATTTTTTGTTTGAACATTTTACATGGGTATTACGAGACCAATGTGTTATTATCACTTTAGGATGTTAATGTTAAAGCTTTTTAAAAACCAGTTTTTAACATTTCATGTTTGAACTTTATTGAAAATAAACTGCTTTTTTCAGCTCTGGACACGGCAGCATCCCATGGGAGTGCTAATTTCCATAGATACAATAGATCTTTCCTCCTGAGGGATCGTTCATTGAGTGGCTGTTTTCACTGATGTTTTCTGTCGTAAATTATTCTACATGTTTTTGTAGCATCCGACCAGCGAAAATTAAATAATTAGAATAGAGAAGTTAGAACACATAAAACTGCAGAATACGATAATTTTCATTTAACTAAAATCCATGCACTGTATTCCAGTCGAATACGATAAAAATGATTGGCATATTTCTCAAAGTTTCTGTGAATCACCGTGGGCGAAGCTGTTTTTTTGAGTGAGAAGCTGTGGACGGCACCACTGAGCGAGTGACAGACACAGACCCGATCTCAAACGGAGACGCCGCCGCCGCCGTCGATATTTGTTAAGAGAACACCAATCCATAGCGACGGCGGCGTCTCAAACGGAGACGCCGCCGTCGCTATGGATTGGTGTTCTCTTAACAAATATCGGCATCTTAGGATGCTTTATTTCCAATCAAGCCTGATACATATGATCTTAAGCATTGGTTTTTCAAATGTCTTATAACTAACCCTATATATAGGACACCATGACGGTTCCCCCGTGAAGCCGGTACCCATTTCCGACACATGGGTTGAGTGGGGTATTGTGCTTGAGCTCTCCCTTATACCCAACGGGGAAAATCGCCGCGCCAGTGCCGGGATACGAACCCGGGCCTCCAACATGCAAGGCCGATCCATTAACCACTGTGCAGCTATAGTTTTCGTTCAACAGAGAGAGAATCACAAATCATGTTATATTTCATGCTTAGAAATCTTAATGCATGTCGCTTGGAGGATACAACCTGCAAAATTGCACACTCGCTCTGAATCATACAGAATTTCACGAAATAGCTATTGCAAAATAATGCAAAACTCACACAGCTTTAAAATTATTCAGTTTGTGAAAGAGATGAGGTAGAATGGAAGTCGGGAAAGGGATATCGAAAGAGCTTGATGAGGTTACCAGATTAGTTTATCTCTGGTCACGGCCAAAAATGTCAGGCTTAAGCTTTTTTTTGGAGTTAAAGTTCAGGCAAAGATTAACATCTAGCAGCCCCACAAAATTGTCAAATACTGAATGATTTCAGGGCAAAATTAAATTTAAAACAGGCAACCTATACAAGATTGTCTGACTCTGATTAACTTTTGAGTTCCAAATTTCATTCGAAAAACTCCCAAACATGAAAAAATTTTCCAGCAAAAATCCAAGCTGGCGCCCGTGCAGCGGAGGGCGGCGAGGTGAGGGCGCGGAAGGCTGTGTCCCCGGCACCCCGGGGGGAAATTGGCCGTCTGTGGAGACCGTCTTGATTTACGCCCCGCACGCCGATAAGCGCACGACCCCTGGACTTGAAATTTCCGCACTGAATAACGCCCAAGCATGGCTGCGACTTCTCGTCCAAATTTGGAGAATTCTCAACCCGTGTGCCTAACAACGCTGTTCACTGTTCATTGGGAATGGCACAGAATCGCGGTGAAAATTTGGTACGAAACTAGATGACACGAACCGATGAAAAGATAGAAGACATGAGAAGCACATTTGTCGGAAAAATGACAGACAACATCGAAAAGTGAGTGGCCAGGAAGAATATTAGAAATATTAAATACATTATTGAATATCTAATATTAAATGTGAGATTGAAAAGTGATCACAAAATCACTTTAGAATAAAATTGGCTATGATAAAAGTACCTCTCGATGTGAGAGGAGAATTTCATAACCCACACCTGATTCCGGGCAGCTTAGGAATTCTAGGAACTTGTTGAGTCACAAGAAGTCTGAGCCTGTAATTTCACAAGAGAAACTACAAAATGACTGAACACTTAAAATATAAGGGACACCAAGACAGAAACAATTAAACAACCATTCATGACGATAAGTGGGGAAGTGATGTTGCCAAGTTGTAATGATGTTAAGATTATTTACAAAACCTATTACCTATCTTCTTATCTTACAGTACATGAACATTTTGTTGCTCCCGTTGTTCGATCAATCGTACCTATACTCCCATGCTGTAAGCTGGATACATGAACGCTACATTATGATAATAAATTTCTTGTAATTAGGTGATGTTAACTGAAATTCATTTCGATGTTATTTTTCCACAAAAATGAAGGAATTGAAACATGAAAGGATGCACATTTGAATTGTTCATTAACAGCTTCCATGAATGAAATATAATTCTAATTGAGAAATCTTCATTTTAGACGCTAGAGTGCACTTTATGGTATGAGATGTATTGAACAGAATTTGTGTAATTTTAATATTCTTATTCTCTAAACCAGTTGGAAAAAATTGTTTGGGGTAAGCCTTAAAAAATGCTCATTTTTATAAAACCACTTCCCATGTAAATAATCAAAATAAAAAACAAGCGATCACAGCCTCGATGAAAAGTATTGGAGGATGCCAAGACTTCCCGCATCACTTAGCAAACACAAAGCACTTGAGATAGCGAGCACAAGCGATGGCGGAGCTCCTTCCATTTTGCTGAGACAGGCACGATAACCTCACCTGTCTGAGGAGCGACGAATGCACAAAGATGGGTGCATTCATCATTTCAGAGGCAGGCGATTGCGAAATTCCTATTTTAATGGCCGGTGCTGCGGAGGGAGAGAGAACGCGATACGGAGGCTTGCACAGCCCCAATTGTGCTCAGGAGGTTATCGAGGTGAGCAGAAATGCTCCAACTTGAAGTCGTAGCATTGATACCGCACCAGGTGACTGTAAAAGTGTCCTTTGTTGTGTGGACACATCGTCATAAGTTGGCTACACGCAGCCGGAATAGATCGCAAACTGCGGCAAATGAAAGACAGGTATGTTGTAAACGCGTGATCTAAGGTTGAAGAGGCTGGAGTAAAGCGAAGAAATAACAAATCGTCAGGAGCAAACAATTGTTGACATCTCACTTTTCTGCAGAGCTTCACAACACTGGATGTTTATGTACTGGGCGACGTATAACTTTCCTTAAGTATCGAGTAAAAATGAAACAACACCGAGCTGTTAGGAGTTAGTGCGTTACAGAAGAATGTCGGAGACGCGAGATTCTGCTGTGACGTTGTATCGAGATAGCTCTGCTGACTCTGTCTCCGTACAGCTCGGTGGGTGATCCTGGGAGCCGTGCTCTTATGGGTCTCCGATGTGGCGGCTGCCGTTGTTGTCACCACACAGCGTTGACAAGACTACTGCAGTCGTTGTCACCACACAGTTCTTTCGATAATACCGCAGCAATCGTGGTTACCTCACAGTTCTTTCGATAAGACCGCAGCAATCGTGGTTACCACACAGTTCTTTCGATAATACTGCAGCAGTCGTTGTCACCACACAACATCTATAAGACAACTACAGTCGTTGTCACCACACTGTACTCGGGATGAAACGGCTGATGTAAATACTCATTTTCTAACTTTTAATAATGATCCAGGTTCACTGTATGTATGTCTGGAACAATTGAAACATAAATTATACTGAATCGAATAGTTAATATGATAGGGCTTTTCCTGGTATGATTATGGACAGAACATAAAATTTAGACTATAGATAAAATCAAATTTCGTGATAGAGAGTTACAAATAGAAAGTAATCATTTGTAAATATACTCTGAAACAATTTAAATTAATAATTCCATTCATTAATACAGTGAAAGAATTAGCGGTATTTTCAAAAGTTTTCGATGAAAGAAGATTTTCTACCTTGAAATTCGCCCGTCAGTGCATGCTTCATAAGAGTAACAGCAGGATCGTATACAATCGAGAACTCAGCCATTAGCTCTTGTATACTTGCTCCGAGTAGACCAGCCAGCGCTTTACTTCTGCTCAGCACTACGCGCACAAACTTTAATGTTCAGCATCGCTGGACACACAGTCAGACATTACAAAAACATCAAACCTCTCTAATTTGTAGCCACAGGAAATGTAAGCTGCTCCTTTTTTCCCCTGCTCCGAACTAAGAACAAATGCGATGGCTCTCGTAATTATGCTTTTGTCACTTGAACTCAACGCAGATCTGCGCTTTGAGAGAGTAATTTGCATCTCTGAAGAGGTCGACTTTCAAGTGCCCACTGTCGTTTGTTCTCGGTCTTTGAACAGAGGAAGTTTAAATTTAATGATAAATTACTCATAATTTTTAATGCAAATACATCCACGTACAATTTTAGGCATTCATTGAATCACGCGCGAATTTCATGGGATTCTACTTTGCGCCATTCGTGGGGAACGCCGTTCATACGCCTTTGTATGCCCTCAGACGTCTTTATCTTTGAAGTTCCCTTTTCGTTATCTTGAAAGTTCCTTTTCTGAGAGTCAAGATACGTACTTGAGGCCAAATGCTTTCGTGATGTTAAAGATTCGGTTAACTTCTCCAAAAAAGTCAAGTAGGCTTGATTTAGTGAAAAGAAACAGTGACAGCTGACCTTAAGAATAATGAGCGTTTAAAAAGAAACTTTTAAAATGAACAAGTAAGCTTAAAATTAACTTTTAAAATAACATCTTTCTGCAGCAGTTCCAGTCCATGAACTTGCCGTCAGTGCTGAGCCACGCAGCAGTTGGAGGAAAGGATTCAATTTTTGAAAATCGAGGCCACTCATGTAACGATGCTCGCAAAACACATTTCATAAGTTTGCACGAGTATTGTATTTTGAGCTCAGGGAAGATTACTCCAAATTTTTGGTTTCTCTTGAAGGTAAAATAAGAAAATACTCTCGTGATGCTGCCGGGGTCACACAAAATGATGAAGGAAAACATCATCGATAAACTCTACGAAGAGTGTGTATCACATTTAAATTAAAATCTTCACCAAGTGTGCACTGCAACAGCGCTTCAATCAAATCACATTATGTCTTCAATGAGCCCATGTATTGAAATGCATTTAATGAACTGGTTTCCGTGGACAACTCGCACTTTTTCCCCAGGTTAAAATCTACATGCCACGTACTGATACGACAGTAAAAATGATCAGTAATACGTCAAAGCAATTAGAAGTGCAACACGAAATGAAGGGAAGGAAAGCAAGACGGAAAAGCACAGAGCAGGTGACGTGCTGCCTCTATTGTTCCTGACCGCGCGCCTCGCACGAGCGCTATAGGCCTTGGCCAAGATTACATAGCAGGGCAAAAAGTAACCCGACCGTGACAGGACTCGAACCTGCAATCTTCGGATCCGAAGTCCGACGCCTTATCCATTAGGCCACACGGTCCCTGCTGTCTCATGCTTCTTTTTTAATGATATTTATTATTCGAATCTTCACGAATATGAAATTGTATAAATAGACTTTTCTCATCCCATGTCGACGTCGCTCACACGAGATTTAAAATGAAACTGTGACACTGCGTGGATGGAATTCAAATACGTAAAATTCGGATCAATGAACTCAGAAATCAACACCGGTATTCATGTTCATTCAAAATTCGGTCATCTCCTGATCGGTTGCGTGGAAGACATGACAGCTCAAGTGTTATAATTTAGGTATAGTCTTGTGCCTTATCTGTAACAGTGTCCATGCTCGTGGCGAGTAAATCTCTCACATCTTCCTTTCTGAAACGTGGTGAAAACATCTTATATATTTTGGCCGCTTCTGTAATACTTAAGAAATGAGCGTCGGAGCAAAATAGAATAAGAATTACCAACGGATGCACAAAAACACAGACCCACCACAAACAACTCAAACACAAACGGTGCAAATCGTTAGGAGCTGTTCACACGCGACGCACGCCACGATAGAGGAAACAAGGTAGGTTCAAACCAGTCTTTTTTTCGTTGACGGTGTGGTTTTGCTGACGTCACGGCAACGAACCAATAGCAGCGCTCATATTGCATCTGATAGCTCTGCTACTCCCCAACCTGGCTCCACTATTGGCCTAACGACATTGCGTTTTGGTGACGTCATAAAGTTTGTTTGAAAGAAAGCCTTTCCATTGGCTAGCCGAACACGAGAAGATGTATTTTCTTCCATAGAAATGACCCTACCTTGTTTCCTCTGCCGTGACGCCCGCGTCACACAGCGTGAAAATTGACGGCATGCGATAGCTGCCTCTGTGATGTGTTGCGCGCGACGTCTTTGGACCACATCGGAATAAATAATATTGGCACGACCTCTAAAAGTTTCCATGGATGCGAATTTTCTGTTGACTTGAATTTTCCGATTTCATGAATGCCCAGTTTACATGAATTCTCTGATCACATTAATTTCCTGTTTTCTTATGAATTTCCCGTGCACGTGAATTATCGGTTCACGTGAATTTTCTCATAAAATGAATTATCTGCTTGCATGAATTTTTCATTTAAATAAATTTTCTATTAACATAACATGAATTTTTTATTAAAATAAATTGCCTGTCTCCATGAATTTTCTGTTGATGTGAATTTTTCGTTCACATGAACCTTTTCGTTGGATGAATGTCATGTTCACATGAACTTTCTCTCCGCATGAATTTTCTGTTCACATGACGATACTGCTCATCTGAATTTTTCATCAACGTGAATAATTATTCTACTTGAGGTGGTTTAGAGCTGAGGCAGACACGCAGAGCCGCGCACCTGGCCGCTGAGCAGCAATTGTCCAGCCGAGCGCAGCTCTGACAGGATGTGAATGGCTTGAAATCTTGACGCTCAATTCGAGGTTTGCTTTTCATCTCAAGTTACTTCGGTAAAACTGCATCTTGATTGAATTACGTTCAATTGGGTAATATGGTTGAGATATGAGCTGCGCTCTTTGAAAAGTTAAAAATCGGATAAAAAAGACTAAGAAACGAATATTAGTTAAAAATATTACCGTGAAATGAAAGAGCTTTAAGGCATCAGCTTCACTATTAAATTTCCCCCGAAACACAGCGATTCAGAAACGCGCCTTTAGAACAACAGACAAATTCAGAACTTTTCTTCCCAAGTACGATCATTCGAAGCTCTCGCTTAATTGACCGAAGACAAAGGCGAGGTAGACGAGGTCAACATCGCAAGCTTGTCTTTGTTTATCTTCACGTTGAAGTTTGATTTTTCATATTGTTTAATTTGTTTCAAACTTCCTAGCTACACCAATGGCAATCTCAAGAGAGCGTTGAGAGTTGACCACCCAGTGGAGGCTGTAGAAAAAGGGGAATCTACGCACAAAGTTTACCCTTGCCTAGGGTACCAGCGTGTCGCAACAGCAAATTGGGAACAAAATGTAAAATGGCATGAAAACTGAAGGAAGCAAAGTGGCCACGAAAACTAGAGGTCCCGAAGGCCTATTTATACCTGAGGTAGCGTATCAGTATCTTCCTGAGGATGCCAGTCCCCATAGCACAGGATAGACGAACCAACTAATCGAAACCTTTCGCCTATCCTATGCTCTCCTCCGTTGGGTAAAGAGAGAACTCAATGGATACCGACTTGACCGGGAGTAACCGTCATTGTGTCCTGGTTTTAGTTATAAGGTATTTGAAAAACCAATGTACAAGATGAAATGTATCAGGCTTGATTGATTAAAATAAAGCGTCTTTTAACTAAGCGAAGCCTTTCGCCTATCCCATGCTCTCTGAATGGCACATGAGGCTGCGGTGGGGGGGCGGTGGAGCGCAGACCAGCGCCGGCCAGCGCAGCGCACGCCCAGCACTCGTGGTTTCTCCGCTAATTTTAAGAGCCTATAAAATAGCACAGGACAATCAAGGGCAGTATAAGCAATGAGCTTTTTCTAGGAAAGGACTTTGTCGGGGATTTTATGACCCAGGTACTGAAGAAGTAGCTGCAGGGGGACTAGGCCCATAGAAGCTCGTATAAGGCGAGGCGTTGTAGCGTCAGCGCGGCGTTGGACTGCGTAAGATTGGCGTTGAGCGTCGCTCCGGTGACGGACGGACGGATGCTTCACGAAGATGGATGAGACTACCACAATTTTGGAGCGTTTATCAACGATATTAACTGCATTGTAACAAATTCCTTGTTAACGCTAACAGCTTCAGTGGAGTCCGCAAATTAAAAGCACCGCAGTTACCGTGCTGTTCTACACTCAACTAATATCCAAGTACCCAAAAACAGACTTTACACTCCGGCCTCAGGGTACATTTAATGGTAGAGTGAGCTCTGAAGCGAACTTTTAATGACGAGTAACGCGGTTTGACAAGATAAGAGAAACTTGAGCACCTCGATGCGCTGAGACGTTTTTGTCTTCGGCCTTAAATTTGGATGTCTACGGTAGAACACAAAGCTTAATATGGATGATGGTAAAACTAGAACGGCGTGCCATGACCACCGCAACATTGACTGCTCATCCCAGTCTTTTACTGGAGTCTGAAACTCCATGCGGAGGATTGAATCTCAAGTCCATAGGGATGACTGCAAATACGTACACAGGGATGACTGCAAATACATAAGGAAGACAGCAAATACATAGGGATGACTGCAAATACATAGGGATGACAGCAAATACATAGGGATGACAGCAAATACATGGGGATAACAGCAAATACATCGGGATGACAGCAAATACATTGGGATGACAGAAAATACATAAGGATGACAGCAAATATTGGACTAGAGCATCAGTTCCCATCAATAGCAATGAGCTAGGAGCCCAAAAGCTCTCCAAAAGCTCTATACTACAACATGATTTAGTACACAGGTTTACTCGTGAAAAATCTTGAGTAATGGGATAGAGTAAAAGTGGGTTTATATACATGGCATGTTTCTTGAATGATTTGAACTCGTTACAATCGTAGAAGATTCACTAGCTTCTTTATGACCTTGGACGTATATTATTAGCCACTTAGTGTCAATGGAGACCTTCTTTCGCCAACGTAATTGTATTCCTTAACTAATTCTGAAGAGGAAATTTATTTTCTAAATTCTTCTAATTGGAGAGAATTTAAAATTACCGGTCCCAATAGTTTTACAACATTCGAATATGGCTTCTTGACCGATTTTAAGGAGGAAGCAATATGCGTATGTCAATTTAGCATTCGAATCCACAATATGTACAAAACCAGGAATGTCAAGACGAGCATTTTTTCCCTGAGCTATATGTATAGCACCTGAACATTCGAACAATTTCTCTTGGCCTGCGCCTGCACTACTGCAATTATCGAGTCTGCTATTTTACTTCCCGACAGACGTAGTGTCAATTTATCCTATGTATCCCCAATACAGAGAAAGGAGCATCAAGACTTGAATATTTTTCGCCTAGCACATCATCTACTGTAAACATTAGAATCATTTCTCTAAGTCTGTTCCTGCTGCGCTGTAATTATTGAGTCTGCCGTTGCAATGAGACGAGCGTTTTGTGCCCGAAAACCTGCAAGTTATAGTCATCGCCAGCCGTACTTAGAGCTCATGGAACCAGCTCAAGTGAAGAGCAAGTAAGATAAGTAAGAAATGAAGAGACCAATGGGGGAAAACGTATGAGGAAGAATGAGAGGAACAAACAGAGGAACAGAATGAAAGGAAAATGTCGAGATCAAATCTGGGCAAACGGATGGGGACGAACGAGAAACCATATAAATTGAAGAAAAATGGAGAAAATAAGAGGTTTTCACTGAGGATTTGAATGGTGGTGAAAAGGAACAAAAAATGTGGTAAAATGGGAATTGAGCAAAATAATTTTGCGTGAAAAAAAGTGTTCATTTCACGGTGAAAGTGTTCATTCCCATAAAGCGGCCACGTGCATGGACTGTACAATTTGAATTAAGATTATCTGGATATTACAGTCACATATTGGCTCTGCCGCAATTTTAAGAGCTGTCCAGATGGAAAATGACATAATTTGCCTACTACGATTGCGGTCATTAAAAGCAGCTCGCTTAGGTTGCGTGAACGCGAGCTGCACCAAAAATGGTGACCTGCCAACATGAGTGCCCTATCTAACTTTGAATAACGAGCGGAACGCTGCTTTGACTCTGGAACAGCAAATCAATGGTTCTAGCTTGTTTACTCAGCCGAGCAAAGAAATGAAACAAAGCTCACTGAGTTACGCAAAAACCAAAATAAATTCTAATGCGTTACACCAAAAAATACAATAAAATCCACAGAGTTACGTCAAAAAATGCAATTAAATGCTCCTTTGGTGGCGTAACACGGAGTTGGCAGGCAACAGTCTCAGGCTCACCACACGCCCGTGTGGTGATGTGCTCACCACACGCCCGTATGGTGATGGGCTCACCACACGCCCGTATGATGTGCTCACCACACCCCCGTATGGTGATGTGCTCACCACACGCCCGCCACAAAGACATCACAGCCAGCGAGGTAACGTCCAGCAGCAGCCACACACCTACCGCGTGCTGTCACCACCGTCACGCGGGCACAGCGGCAGCGTTTGTTCTGTAAGTCCAACGCTCGTTCTATCATGAGTTCAGAACACTCTTGAAATATGGAGGCTGATTTTGCTCGATGAGAAATTACCATAAAAAGTTAGTTAGCGGTAAAAACCAAAGCACTTGACATTTTTTAAATTTTTTTGATCGCACACAATTTATTGAAAAAATTTTCAGCGCTTCGGTTTTTGTCCTCAGCTTTTCACTATTGAAGTGTAAATAACTTGTTAAAATTTATCATGAGGCATGTCAGGAAGGTGGCAAATTGTTCCTCTACACAAATATAAACGCACACTTTCCCCATTTAGAAACAGGGGCGGTTACAACACAAGGCTCAGGGAAACAGCATAGAGCTCAGGATCATACTTAACCTAAAGCTCAGGAACACAAGGTACACCTTTTTTCGTTTTATAACCACACGTCAAAACAATATAGCAACAGTTTGCACAATCATGTAACACCGAATAAAAAACAATAACAGCTGCTCAAAATATAACAACATCCTGTACAAATCCAGTGACGATGCTGTAAAATTGAAAACAGCTGCAAAATGTAATGACATAGACAAATAAATGTAACGTTGCTTCAAATTGTATAACACTCTCAGAATGTTGCAACAGGCGTTCATTTTCTTTAACAAATAATCAAATCTTGTAACAATGTTTCAAATAGCCAGTATCACAGGTTCAAAATAATGTAACAGATGCAAAAAATAGTAACGAAAAGTCATAAGTTGCAACAACATCTTTTAAACTCCCATTGACCAGAGAAATCATTTTCCCGCACTTCCTCATTCAATAAAAATTGAAAGTTATGGGTCCACCTCAAAATCCCAAATGCCAAAATCCTGAAAGTCAAAATCCTGAATGTCTAATTCCCGACCATATTTGGCAGTGGAAGAGTCGACCCGAATTGATGGTGTGTGTTACGAATTGGTGTCGTGAAGAATTGAAAATAATTGATGAAAATTCTCCATGACAGCTCGTATTTATATTTGGTATTAATTAGATGTTTTTAACTAAACAGGATATTCGAGATTTTGATTTTCGGGATTTAGAAATTCCGGATTTTGACATTCGGGATTATGACTATCGGGATTGTGAATGCCACCCGACAATAATATGTGGCTAGGTTCCATTACTTCCCGGTCAGTGGATGATGCACTGACCGGGAAGTAATGGAATTTTCCAGAACAACTCTGACGTGGCCGGTTCACGTGTGACATGTATTACTGTCCAAGAACTGGGAGTGAAGCGTACCACCACTTATTTCATTTTTAGGTCCTACCAACAACGATAATCTGTTTTTGCCGGTGCAAGACTTGTGGTTGTAAGAAGATGATAGATATTGAGAGCCTGGATTTAATTGTGATGTTGATTGAAGCTACTCCAACCATCACCGTCAAGGATCTCAATAGAGCTCTTCGTGCCCCTTTCGACCGCAAGCCCTACGTCTCAGATGCCACAGTTGCACCATTTGAATGGCATCTCCGAAGCATGCACTGTGGCGGCAGCGCGCAGAGCAGGAAAGTCGTTGCGTCAGCCCCGGGAGGAGGTTCTCTGGCATGTCATTGACACGTGCGTGCCTTTTGTCATTCCAGTCATAGCGGCAGACAACTACACCCCTTGCCAACTGCTACTAGATCAAGAGCCTTAATCAACAAGATTTTTTTTTAATAGTTTCAATATCTCACGCATGATATTCATTCGTTATTGTAATTATAAATAATTTTGGATGCAAAGTTCCATTATGCGTTATGTACTACGCTAAATGACGACTTTATTGTTTATTTTGCGTATGAATAATTGTGTCAGAAATTGTTTATTTGTTACAATAATATTTACGCACGTTACTATTTTTTGTATATTTGTTAGCCTTTTTGAAAGTTTTTACAATAAACCGACTCTGTCACTACACATTGTTTCTTTGTTTTGATGTATAGTTTCACTGTCATTCATTTTGCT
>JACJUY010002153.1:25882-60875 GCA_014220935.1 Platorchestia sp. MABIK
GTTTCTCTCATCTTGGTATTTTCAAAGAGCTTTTGTGCAGATGAGCTGCCACTGCCAGAAGCAGCAAGAAAGAGATAACCCTCCATTGTGATGAGCCGCCCCGGGATGATCAAAGAAACGGGCGATCAAAGCCCACCTTCTTTCCTCCGAGGGGTGCACAGCTGCAGCCTGGGAGGGGGGAGCGCACCAAATCGAGAGGGGGGAGAGGCGAAATTGAAGATGGAAGCAGCGGATAGGGTCCAAAGGCCGCTCAAGACTCAGACCCACTCGTGCGGACGGTACTGCAAAGAGAGAAAAATAGACTTAGAAGGTAAACTTTAGGACGGAACTAGAAAATTCAGAGGAAACACGGTACTGCAAGGAGAGAAAAATAGACTTAGAAGGTAAACTTAAAGACGGAACTAGAAGGTTAAGAGAAAACAGGGCACAGCAAGAAAAGAAAAATAGACTTTGAAGGAGGACTTTAAGATGGAACTAAAGAAAATAAGAGAAATCACGGTACTGAAAGGAAAGGAAAATAGACTCAAGTGCACTTTAAGACGGAATTAAAAAAATCCAAAGAAAACACAAGTTTTACGACTGACCATTTCTCCAATTGCCACTGCACAAACTGAAGTATTGCAAACTAAAATATGTAATTCTTATTTTCCCGGTACTCGAAAAATTTAAGAGGTGTTTTAAAATACAGGAAGACATTCCAAGCATTTAAATGTTAAAGATTCTAAAAAAATAAAAAGGTTATAACCTGCCATTGGAAATTTGAGCTAAAAGCCCTTTAAATGCTCATTTGTGTTTGAAGTGAAGGAAAACCAGCAAGTAACGACACAAAAAGAAGTAAATGAGGAAACAAAACATTTGACCACTACTGAAGCACCGCTAAGAAGGTAATGGTAGATTAATATAACGGTATAGTTTTCTTTGCGTGTCTGCCGAAGATGATTAAAAAAATAATGAAAACAGACGGCTGGAATATAAAGCACAACGACCGTCGATACACAGCATCAACAAAAAGACTGCCATAGTGCACTATAATTTCAACTTGACAAGTTCAAAATATCCCACTGAAACAAGCACCACTCGAGCCTGTTAAAATACTCGGTATAACATCACTCACAAATTAATGAAGCATTTGCATTTCATCAGTTGAACACTCGCATTGATTTGTGCATGGCAGTGCCGATGCTGTTTCAAACAATAATATTAAAAGCAATCCTCGCAGTCATCATAGTTGTGGATTTAATGTGTGTGAAGAAATAGAATAAACGCATGAGATACTTCAATAATCGACCTACACCCCATTCTTCTCATAGGAACCACAAGTGACAGTACTTTTACTCATGGTACGAGTAATTAGAACAAAACGCGCACATTGGCAACGCATATCAGATCCGACGCAAAACAAATGTATCATCAGCAAGAGCGTGATCTTAGAATACTATAACATCGCTGTATGGCAGTGGCGTAAGGAGGAGGGCGCATTGTGACTCGTGTACGTACGTGGCGCAGAACGCAGGGGTCACACTGAGCATGTCTCCGCTGCATGAGTTATAATCCTACACCGGGCTGTACATTCCGCTGTACAACCATTTCTCGGACATCGGATCAGTGAATTTCTTTTTTTAACTCAACGGAACTAAACAATCAGGTCCTAAGAAGCATACCACGAATCGCTGGCGTAAGAAGTGGTATGATTTTGGGTGTTACATCTTGAAGAGACTCGGGCTAAAACTATAAATTCTTCTGTAGGAATAAGAGGCTGTTACATAGTTATGCAAATTCTCTTGATTACAGTGTTCATCCCTCAATGAATTTTACTTTCATGAAGGTGATGAAATTTTTTCGAAAGACATGTTGAATTGGTCAATTCATAACAGAATGGCCCCACAATATCCTGATTTATGTCCTATTTAAATTTCATGAAACAAGTCTGAGAAGGAACTAAGAATCTCAACCCCTCTTCTATTAAATCTGGAAAATTTGGGCCCGCTTCTGCAGTAATGGTGGACACAGGTAAAAGTATAGTCATTGAAAGTCTCAGATATCATTAACACTAAAATGGCAACTACAATATTCATTCGAAAAGAAAAAAAATATAACTGAAAATCTACGATTTTTGTAAAATATTTTAACCGTTTGGCAAAAAATCTGACAAGTAAAATTATGTGGAAGTAATCTTTGAAGAAAAAACAGCACCATAATGTTTGTGAACAAGATTCATTCATCATTTCGAAAGAAAAACGGCGATCCCGTGATCATGCACCGGAAATTTTTTTGAGGTAAAAAACAGCAAAAAAATCGGGATCTTGATTCCCAACTGAGCTGAAAAGCAGCGAGGAGGAAACAAATCTCAACATGCTAACAAACAACGCAGCGAGGTCGCCACCTCGTAAGTCAAAGCAAAAGCAACAGAAGAAGCGAAATAAATCTCGAGGGAATCCATAAGTCTCTCACTCACGAGTCGCAAGTCGTAAACGCGCACCGCAAGCAGAGGGTCCTCTGCACCAGCGGCCTCCCCTTGCGCTATTTGAGCGAACTCTGGGCGAGACGGCGATAAATATCATCGTACAAGCCTAAATAAGACGACTTCTTGCTTAGCAGGCAGCATCTAATAAATCAGGGCTTGTTTTGAAGAGCATCGCTGTACTGCTCGTCGATGGACTGCTTTACGAGTCTTGCCTCTGTTGCTGAGGGACCCATATTTTATTCTTTTCTCGCACTTCCTTACTTTCTTTTCCGGTTCCCTGAACTTGCGTAATCAAACATGTACCAAGGCTTGTTTTCGCCTCCCTAACAGTACGCAATGGGTCAGATTCCATCTCCCGGACCAAATTACAGCATTGCTCTCTAGCTGCTAGGGCTCTTGTAAAAGTTATAACACTTTTTTTATTCTACTTCAAGGGATCCGAAGAGGTGGCTTGTAGCGTTGTTATGATAACTGAACCTGTACGCTCATAACATGAAATTTTCTGATGTATAATATACAGTGACGGTGAGACTTTTTTCCATGTATAATATACAGTGACAGTGAGACTGTCTCAAAGAGCAATTGGTAAGTCAGGCACCGTCAGACTCCAGTTTCTTCTGGTATTTGAGGGAAGATAACATGTGCAGTAACTTGCTTTTCAATCATCGTGTCGTCATCAACGCCACTCGTCATGGTGGTCACGGATTTCTAAGAACAAAGTATCACGAATCTAACTTATGGCTCACAATCTTCGTTGTTAATAATGGTGAGAACGAGAAGAAATCAATTCTAACCCAAAATCTTCTGCTCTGTTCAGCGGTGTTACTCCGGTAATTGCCGCTGTTCATTGTCTAGAAAGTATAAGCAAGAAGTGAAGGTTTTGAACGACTCTCGTATGAGCTCAGCCGCAATGCTTTGCCATTCGATATCAACGACAATGCAGTAGATATGGGGTGGCAAAGCTTGAATGAACTATCTTGAAATTTGAAAGAGAAAATTTAACGAGTTTCACAAGTACTTTAATAAGCTAACAATGAACATCATTATGTGAAAATAGAAAGTTAATTATGCACATTTTTGAACGATTTTATCGGCAATGATGTACAATGCAGCACTTCGTGGTGAAAACATTCTTCTTTCTTCAACAGGTTTCAAATTCTTTGCTAAAAATGCTTTTCAACCGAAAGCATTGTCCCTTGTACATAGCATTTTAAGATTCTTTCTCGTATCATGCTCCGTAATAGCAATACTGAATTATTTTCACAATGCCTAAAATTCTATTTTTTACGGCTCAAATGTGTATGTGAGGCGAGCGTTTACGCCAAACTGTAAAACTTACGTGATGATGAAATTATCAAATTGCGTAGGTGATCTGAACAAGAGTTGCAGTAACTCAGAAACTAGCAATCCATGGCTGACTTGAATTTTAGGGGGAGTTAGAGGACTCTTTTGAACTGCAAAAACACGGAGTTTATGGGTGAGATCTGTACATCCTATAGCACCGTCACCGATGGGATGGACTACAAAACAGATTCATGAAAAAATACTAAGAAACTTTTCGCTCTTCGTCACATAAGAGAAAAGTTTTAAGACTCCCACCTGACGAGTAAAGTAGCGAGAAACTCTCAGCGCGAGCAATAAATTCTCTTCCTATTTTGACTTCCTCCTTTCGAGATGACAGAAAATTAGCAGAAATGACAGAAGCTGGCGTTTGGCAGAGGACCGCTCGACTCGCGTGGGGAGTTCTAACTCGGGCAAAAATGCACCGAAGATGAGCCTTCCCTTCTGCCCCTCGGGAGAACTTTCGGCTTCCTCACTCGTCAAAAATAAACCACTCATGTTTGAACGGAGAGGAGTTAGTACCGTGAGAAATTTTCCCTACAAAAAATATGGGAACAAAACAACAGACATTACTCTTAAATTAGCGCTGGAAACGTCCTTCAGTTATGAATGTACAAATTTATTTTAAGGCTGAATCCTTCCGCTAAAAAGTATGCTTTATACGGTATACGGGCCCAGCTAGCTGTACACGTTATATGGGTCTGGCAAGCTGTATAAACAATCTGACCTATATTTATTTATTTGAAAACAGCATACGGATCTAGATGGTTATAAAAAGCAGGCTGGCCTGACTAGCTGTGCACAATATACGGGTGTGGCTAACTCTATAAAGTATACTGGCATGGCTTACTGTAAACAGTATACGGGTCTGACTGGCAGTGTACAGTATACAGGCCCGGCCACATGTATACAGCACACTGGCTTAGCTAGCTGGATACAGCATACAGATCTGACTAGCTGTATACAGCTTACAGATCAGGATAGTTGTAGACAGTATACAAGTCTGTCTAGGGATAGCTGTCCACAGTACACAAGTGTGTATGCAGGATACGGGCCTGGCTAAGGACCAGAGGACCCTAAGGTACACAAGTCCTTAGTCCCCTCACAACCTCGTCACGCTCATGCTTTCTCGCCAGCATAACTACTACTTCAAATCAAAATTTAAGCATTTTCATAAAATTATAATTAAGACATAATTATACTTGTGTGTTTTTCAATCGTTTCAATCATTGCCGAACGTGCAGCAAAAAGTTTAGTGTTACATCACAGTACGGGTTTCAAAAGTATGCCGGACAAAAAAAGGTAGGGGCAAATGGTCGTCGTTCTCCACGCTTGATGCAGCCGCTCGAGTGTTTGAGAACTAGAATTGTTTAAATGAGTCATAAGAAAATTTAGTCCATACAGTTGAAAACATAGTGCTAAAGATTCATTGAGAAATTATAAAGTTCTGAAATTAAAAGCTGACTCCTGTGAAAGATACTCAAACGAACTTAGAGCAGATCTTCATGTTCCAGGCAAGGAGAACGCAGCAAAAACTTTTAATGGGAGTGAAAGTCAGATTAGACAAAAAAAGAAACTCGCCGCATCATTTGGCTCTCATGTGACTTATTGAGTTTGCAGTTTTATGACGCGCAGCATTTCAATAGGCGCTCATTACCTCCTAACGCATTGCCTCATGCACAAAGGTAAACGCTCGATCTCTTTGAGCGAGCATTTACTCGCTGTACGCGACGCCCACGGCTCATGGCAAGTCATGCATGTAAGTAAGCAGGCAGCGCGGGTGACGTGAAGGCGTATTGCACGTGGCAAATGCTAAATGTATAGCAGTATTGCCAGGTGACACACGCGTAACTCGCACATAGCACACACTAAAAATATAGTAGTATTGCCAGGTGACACACGCGTAATTAATCTATTGCATTATGGTAACATTCGTTTTATACGCCAATAGATACAAGTTTTACATCGAGGTATTTATATTCATTTGTACTGAGCAAACTCCTTCCAGCAGACCGCATTAATAACATCGATCGAGCTCTGGCCGCGACGACGTACGAATTTATTCTCAGACTTGATTTGTACTGTGTCGGGGCGGCTACTTTAGAGGTGTGTAAAACTAATGTGCAGTTTGACTAGACTTAGAGGTGAGCTTCGTTCTATCTGAAGTCAATATAGCGAAATTAAGTAGGTTCTGTTGTATTTGGTCTGTTGCCTAAGCGTCGAAATTTTGTTTTCGATTACCCACACTCAGCTTCCACTGCTCTGTACGTCTCTTTTTCATTTCTCTAGGTCCCACTAGCCATTTATTCTCACATTTATTCCTCGTACGCATAGCTAATATTCAATCATCTCATAACGATTTTCATCATAAATGCCAATTTCATTAGTTTTTATGACACAATTTAATTCTCAACAAATGATTATTTTTGAACAGTCATTCGTATTCATCGCCTCAAAGCTAAATCACATTTCAAGATTTAATCTTCCTATAGAGCCCTGAAATTTTAGAAATGTAAATTTTTGAAGGATAATCTTGCCTCAATAATACTTGTGGGGTCTAATATTAACCAACCTCCAGCGTTACACCACTACTGTAATTTACTGCAGCAGATCAAAAGGGACAAACACGATAGAAAAAATAGCTTTGAATACTGAAGATATCCGTATACACTGACTAATAAGGCAAAGAAAATTAGAGTAATAATCAATCAAATGGTTTTAAATAAAAACGCATTCATATTCAACTAGATGATGAATAAATGCGACTTACTTCACTGAAAATAAAAGTAGCACAATAAATCCTCGAAGCCAGCGCTTAATTTTGAATCAGCTGGATAGGTAGTTCAATGTATTATTTCTTGAGATGCCTGGAGACGATCTCTATAAAACAGAAAAAACACGACAGCACAGTGGGCTCGTCGGTATCCTTCAGTCCTACCTACCAGCCCGCAGTCGTAATTAACACATTAACTGCAGCGGGTTAAACTGAAGTTCAACATTCAACTCAAATTAGAGATTTTTAGAAATAGATTTCGATAAAACTAACATTAAATAGATCATGTCTTCATTAAGTTTCCATTTAAGTATGTTTGAAAATTGAGTTTGTCAGCAGCATTATGAATATCATCTCAGTGACGTAGCAGTTTAAATCCTTTCAATGCTAACACGGCATTTTTCTTCCTGTTAAATTAAGTATGAACTGCATGCCGTTATAAAATTTACTTCTGGATGTGATCTATTTCATGCCTACATTTTCATTAGAGCAGTTCCCACTGATCATTTTTCGGCAACTTCGGTAAGTCACGTAGCAGTTTAAGTGCTAAGCGCTCCGAGTATCCTACCTACCAAGCTACCATCCTCCTATACCAGTTCGCAGTTGTAATTTAGCTGAATTATTTCTCCAATTTGCCGACTTGCTGTAAAAGAACCAGATATTCATACAAAATAAACTCCAACATAAGTCATGATGTACTTGAGGATCGTCAAACTGAAACACAGCACCAAAATCAAGTGAAACATTAGTTGTGTCGTAAATTCCTCTTGAACAAAATGTCGAACTGCAATTGAGATTAAAACTACATTTAAGGACCGTACTACATGCCAGTCCGTGGAATTATTCTTATTATATTCCTAGTTTAATCTCCAAAGCCACAGTAAAAGGTGATCTCCGCAGTGATGCACATTATTGATTGAATTTGCACAGTATTATGTTTGTTAGATCGGAGTATGAGTCTGTAGAAACCAATGGAGACTTTCTTCGGGCAACTGAAACATAGTATTTACTTTGAAAGTTCAAAGCAAATAACTAAGCAAATAGCTTAGTCATGTAATTTCATTGCATAATTTGAAATTAAATTGAATCACATCAGTAAATTATGCTGTATTCGCGGACTATGTACATGTAGCTGGCACGTGGTTAAGGTACGCTACTTTTCTCTTGATAAGTTACTAAAGCTGCTGAAATCGTGTTCCTTAGCGCCACTCATTATTCTGCTGTTGACTCCGGACCTTACCGTGGTGCTCTTCATCCCGAAAGGTTTTTTTTTGGAGCATTCTAGCTCAATTTTTTCACGTGCATGTGCACTAAGAAAAATCTAACACCTCTCAGGTTCATTGGATTATAATTATAGTTGAACATGTAGGCGAGAACAGTATTTAGCAACGGTGAATTATAGAAGAATTTAAATAAATTCATTTTTCTTCCCATCTCAATGTTTACCTTTACGAACTACAGAGCTAACGGGCGCATCACCCGCGTTCTCAGCACCTTGACCTACAACCAAGCATGCAAGGTCTGTGCACCAACTTTCGTAGAAAACACACGAAATTTTAAACGTTAGGAAAATATGACGGAAGAGAAATTTTTGAAAAATCTGAGATATTAATCCTTTCATAAATTAATAATTATTTAAATGCCGAGTACCCACCCAAGTCATTTTTCAGCTGAACAGTAATAGCAATAGGGAAAATAGAAGGGATTCTTCCGTAGACTTGGCGACATATCAATATCGACTAGGAGAGGGGAAACAAACGGCGTGAGAAAGTACACCAACATTGCGACGCAAGTAAGATGGTGGCAACTTGAAACTTATTATTATTATCTTTTGACTTGATACTCATTCACTCTGCAAAGCTTCAGAAGTGAATTCGACAGGTCTACTTTGGCTTGTCAATAAGAGACAACACAAAAGACATAGATTATTTTTATTCCTACTAAATATTAAATACTCTATATCACGTCATCAGTGGATTTCGTGTTGATTACGAGATCGTTCTTTTCTTTGATGTTATGATCATTTTTCTTATTGCCATTTGGCAGTATTCTTATATTAGAAGTTGTATATCAATCTTATGTTCGTATTAAAGCGCTAATTGGCGGGTAGAAGCTTATTCGACTGAAGAATATATCAACTCAGCAAAGGTTTTTCCAATAGCAATCAAATTTGAAGCATATTGAAATGGGAACTAAGACTAAGGACAATTTCATTATTGGGTGACATTAATGTCAAGCTATAGGCAAGTAAAATACAGAGCGTCACAATTAAATCATGAAAAGATAATCAGTGCATTATTATAGTGCAACTTTGCTATTGAGTAGGCTTTAGATCAGGTATGGTCACACTAAAGAGGAACACAATTATTTACGACTTACACGAGTTGGAATAGAAAATTTAATGGTAAAGTTGCCGAAAAAAGATCAGTGGGAACTGCTCTAATGAAAATGTAGGCATGAAATAGATCACATCCAGAAGTAAATTTTATAACGGCATGCAGTTCATACTTAATTTAACAGGAAGAAAAATGCCGTGTTAGCATTGAAAGGATTTAAAAAACGAACTTTGGTGAGTTCAAGTTAATTAACAAAAGCTTGAAAGTAAAAGTGAATACAAAATAAATTGAAGCGAGAATAACATTTTAACGTACTCCATACATTAAATTTAGCGAATTTAATACCTAGATGACACGACGCTACAGACGCAGCTCACCTGGACGGGATGAGGGCAGTGAGGAGAGGAGTAGCGACACTAAAAAACTCTTTAAAATTTAATTCATTTAATTTAACTCTTCACAAATACTTTCAATATCCCAGCAACAAGTGTGTGGCGGTAACGTGAACACTGAATTGTTGCAGCTCAAAACTATCCCAACACGCACTCACACCATCCTTTCGAAGGGAAGAACACGCGAAACTTTCTAATTTGAAACACACAACGAAAGGAAGAAAATTTGGTCGAAGCTCAGAATCTGGACTGTATAGCACACAATTGTTAACTTAGAGTCGAATTAAGTTGATGTGATCAGAGACGGGGTTACACGAAGCCACGTTTTCTGACATCACCACCAGGATGACATAAGTTCAATAAACACGGCAGGGTTCGTCGGGTAATTGCAGTGATATTTTAATTACACTTTCCTCGGGAGAGTCTAGTATGCGCGAGTAATATTTTCATGTAGTGCAGTATGTGACATAAATTATACGTACGTAAAATAAAACAAAAAATAAGATCACTCACTGACAAAATTTTATTTTAAATTACTCGTGAAACAAGCAGGAAAACTTGTGTTGCCTAAGAAGACATCAGCTTAGTAACATCCTAGGTCTACTGCAGAGGAAGACGCGCTTTTGCTAGATCCGTGCGTCCGAATCACCCACCGCACTTCTCTCACGACTGAGCAGCCACACACACCGCACAACCTTCCCTCACCACAACCGGGTACAAACTGAGCCACAACAAACTGAGAAACATATTTGAGCTCAGAGAACAACATCCATCAATAATCCAGAATCTGGAGTGTAATGGATACATTTTGAGAATCGCATGCGTTTGCAATGTTTAGCGCATAACTATTGGACGACTGCGTTACTAAGAAGAGAATCTCAGTGAAACAGTTTTCTGCGGCCGTGATCGCGAGGAACAATGTATTCAAACGCAGAAATGTACACGAAGAAGAGGTATGAGGAAATTGCGGTGTTTAAATTAGCACGTGTGGGAAAAACGTGAGAAAAATTTTTCACCCCATCAGTAATATAGGCATTAAAAAGGCTGGCCTCTGATTGGTCGGCTGGTACGGAGGGCGGAGCGAACTCGGCCGGATCTCCACACCTCATTACGTACGTATCATTAACCAATAAATAATAAATGAAGGTTCGCAGATAAAAACAAATAAACGCTTATAAAAACTTCGTGAAAAACAACAATGAAACCGCATTGATTCATTTTTTTCTGTCAGAAAAATAAAATTAAAAGAGGGGAGTTAAATACACAGTGCAGCGACGGTGAGCTAGCGAGTGGCACCGACGAATAAGTTTCAGTCGTGCACAAATGACCTGAGCAGCGCAAGGGTCACGTGCATTACACGAAATGTAAGGCGACATTACAGCCTTCGTGTCGACTGTAGTCCTTGCTCCCGGTCTGGGCCGCCTTACTGTGTTGTGTTATTCCGCCTTACTCTATTGAGTGTAAAATGTGCATTAATACATATGGTGCGTAATGTGTGGTACAGTACGTAATAAAAATATCATAATGGTCACTTGCAGGCCTCCTGTGTTAATTTAGCGCTGGTAAAATTTAGAATTTGCTACTCATATACCGTCATCGTACGTTTGTCCCCTGAGTGATACGGGAGTAGCAACAGGATGGCTCTATTTGGACAGAAATCAACAACCAAAGATCGAAGTAAACAGGAACTTTCTCAGAGAATAACTAATTTTTTAATAGCTTACCTGGTTCAGCACTCTAAATTACATTCAAAATAAACGAAAATGAACGCGTTTCTGAACATAAATTCCTTTATTCTGAACATGTGTGAATGTAATTTTGCTGCGTTATGTGCTGCAGAGGATACTGTAACTCAAACGTCTTATTTAGTAGACTTACAAGCTTAAGCCTTTTCTTCTTTAAAATAATTTTTTGCAATGCAGTAAGAATTCGTGCGCTGAGATCGCCTCCCACATAAAGACGAGATACATTCAGTTGTCTCCAGCTTGTGGTGCAGAAACGTTCATATCAACGCAGATAAGGATTAAATTGTTGATAAAATAAGAACAGTAATCCCAGAAGTCAGAAGCGATCTTAATTGCATTTGCTCACGAGGAGGATTTTGATAATTTTTTATTCTTTGAATATTCTTGTTTGGAATGTTCTGAATGTTCTTGAAGGGTTCAGTTATTTCCAATTCCTCAAAACATTTTTCAGAACTTCTCAAAATATTTTGCAGAACTCTTCAGTATATTTTTAGAAATTGTCAAAAAAAATTTTCAAAACTCAAAACAGTTTTTCAAAACTCAAAATGTTTTCAGAAATCGTAAAATTTTTTTTCAGAACTCCTCAAAATATTTTCATAATATGAAAAATGTTTTTCAAAACTTCTTAAAGCATTTTTCAACACACGTAAATGAATGTTCTGAACTCTGATCGAATTTCACGCAGCCATTGCGTTTGAGTTCAGGGCTCTACTTGGAAATTAGATGGATTGAAATAATGTGGTCACCACAGCCTAGTGGCTGTGAATGCGCACCGCACGAGTACGAAGGGTCGCCGATTCGATACCTGGCAACACAACCCCGGTAAATTTCTTTATCGGATAAGAGAGAAATAATATTAATCCTAATTCCCCACTCCACCCGATTGCCGGAAATTGGTATCAGCTCAACCGTAGGTCCCTGTCGTAGCGTACTGAGGTATAATAGGGCATTTGGAAAAAACCTATGCACAAGATTATGTGTATCAGGCTTGATTGCGCTAACTCATTCTCTCTGACGGAGAGGAGACCGGTTGCTCTTACGAGCGACTATATTTATGGATGCACTCAGAGGAGTACATCCATAAATACAGGGTGCCGTTTGGCGGCTGCCCGGTTGTTGTGATCCTCCTGAAATACTCCTATCATGCGCAGGTCCTCGGTCTCGTAAGATGATTCATTCTTACTGCAATTATTTAGTGTTTTTTGATAGAGGTTGAGCGTCTCTCCGTATAGAACTACTGAAAAGCCTTCTTGTAGGAAAGCCAAATACGTCAGTCGAGTATTTCTAATCGAACATATGGCGAATATTTCTAATACTTGTATATCAGTCGAATATTTCTATTTGCATATCAATCGAGTATATCTATTTGGATAACAGCCGAATATTTTTATTTGAGCGTCAGCCAAATATTTCTATCCGTACGTCACCCGAATATTTCTATTTGTATGTCAGCCGAATATTTTTATTCGTATATCAACCGAAATTTCCATTCGTATATTTAAATATTTCTATTACTATTACAGATGAACACCCCAAATTTTTGAACAATCACTTCACTTGAAAAGAACTTCACTTCCTCGCAAACCAAAGCCGTAATCTACGCACACACACGGTGCATTTGAGCACTCTAATTCGGTCGTGACACGCTAAACACAGCCCCTAAACGCCCTAGAGAGTGAGCACACTGGGGCACGCTGTGTCCCACACTACAGCCAACACTGCCAATTTGCACTGCACAGCTGGACACAAAAATGCCTTGAGCACACCGGCGGTGCTACAATGGAGCGCTGAGGCCTACTGTACGCGGCCTACACGCACAATACCGCGTAGGCCGTGCACACACTCGTAACTCACTCACGCGCTCAAAAGAAGCTACAATGGCTGGCGTTCATGGGCCTGGTTGGCCTCAAAAAGCGGCTTATAGTCGGTCTCGAGTTATACGACATCACCTCATGTGAACCTTAATTTATACGTATAAACGTTACACCCAGTTATACCGATAACAGTTATCGATTATACCCAGTTATAGGTTATTTTGATTATACCCAGTTAAGGTCACCCAATATCGTTTAGTTGAATAATTCTAACTTATATTCATCCGTGAATGTTGCGCTTCGTTTAAGTATTAATTGTGTAGATTAGCGCTCTAATGAACGTGGCTGAGGCTCAAGACCGAGAACACTTGCTTCACACCCTCCAAAAGGAACGATCAAGAATACGAGGCAAATTGAGAGTGTCATGCTCCACAAAGTGCATCACTTTTGAATCTTCATAAAGTGAAAATCATTCCAACGCTGTTGATAGATTTGGCAGTCATGCAGTTACACAGTGAAATTTGACATCACATTTATTTTCTCAGCCCAAAAAATGGCGATTACAGTTCTACTGAAGATGTTGTGCCTACTTGGTTATAGGGAGGCTTAAACTAACTTATCTAATCTGATGTGCTTACAGTTTACATTGAGGGAAATTAACGAATATTAATTATTTCACAACACTGTAGGGGTTTCTAACATCACACTTCAAGATCAGTGTTCTCGAAAGCAAATTGACTGGTGTGAAACTTTCGAGTATTCTTTCAGAGTCATAACATTTTTTAGCGTAGCCAAAGTTATAAATACGTTAGATGGAACTACGTGTAACAAATTTTAGTATTTCATCAGGTATCATTGGTGACCTTCAGCTTTAAACGTACGCAACTTGTATGTAACGAACAATATTTGCATAATTTCCAAATTGAAATTAGCGTTCGAGTTTAGTTTAATTAGCGTAACACATGGCTCAGGTACGGAGCGTTTCAAATGACCATCTCAGCCAAACATAGAAGAGAAAAATATGGAGGGCTAACAAAGTATCGGTTACTCGCACAGGAAGTCCACTACACTAAAATTATCTCTAAAAGTAAAGGGATAAATTGATATCATATAAAAAATAATGAGGATTGCAGTTTAAGCATATATTCCAACAACAACCTCCTGCTAAAACAATAGCTGATCATGTGTCGGGATGTTCATTTATATAATAAATATAATAATAGTTCGCATGATAGAGCACTGGCTAATTCAGCACTGAACATGACGAGGAGCGACACCATAAGCATACTCTCTCCACAGGAATGAAGTGCGGGGATCCTACATATACGAGCTGCCAATGATCATCTTTGTAACAGCTCTCACTTGCGTCGTTGTTTGTTTGTCAGTGATGAGGCAAGTTACCAACTCTCGATGTTCCCTCTTGTACACGCCTGTAGGACCTCCAAGTACCTAAGTTACTTTAACAGGGTATAGTTTTCTCAAGTGACACTGTCAGAAGGTCGCGTTGCATTGCAGAAAACAAAGTTTATTCGGCCGTATGTTAAAAAGTTGTACCCAGTACGCTTGATTGTGCATTCGTAGACTGACTCTTCATTTGCACATCTTAAAAAGGATGCCTGGTGCTGAAAAGGTTTACATGTTCAAAGGTCTCACAAAACTAAAAGGGCTACCACAACACTCCCAAACAAAATCCAATTTATTGCGCGAGCATGCCCCAAGTTCGTGAAACTCCTTACGTGAATTCTGTGAAATTACAAACAACGACACGCATTTTCTACCAAAATTGGTAGACAAGGCTCGCTATTGTCAGGCGAGTTTATCATTATTCTGAAATTTGCGCAACCGCATCCGGCGGCCCCACAACGCCGCTGCGCCGCCTCATCGCCTCACAATCGCACGGCGTTCCAGGCGCGATTGACGTCATTTGTTGGTACCCTCCCTGCCTCCCCAGGCTGATGGGGCCTGCATGCTGCCTCGACAGCTATTTTCCTTGCATCTTAACACTAATTTCTCAGAAACTTCTTCCTGGTACCAGTCGCGTGTTTCACGATAACATTTCCTGGACAAATTTCTTTCCTTGTTTCCAATTTTGGTCCCTGTGATTTTGACTCGTGAACTCTAGAATTGTAAGGGTTTATTCATGAGTATCTAGGTTTGTCCTCTGTGATTTAGCGCGTGAACACTGAAGTTATTAGAGTCGGGTCGACAGTATCTGTGCTACAAATCTGTGTTAGACAACAAAGGTTTGAGAAACAGTGTAAATTCGGACTATTTTGTGGACAGGTTTCTTTCCGGGGTGCAGTTTCCACAGCGAAGTGCACATCATTCTACTCGTGGAATTCTTTTACGTTATTTAAAACACACGAACTTTTGCTTAACTCGTAAATTAGTACCCGCTAGCGCCACTGAACTTACAATAAGCATTTCACTGCATGTGTTAATGCATTAGTTTGCAGGTAATATAAGATATACGTTGCATGTAATTCATTTCTTCTTTTCGCAGCGCAAGGCATTACATTTTTAATGAGAACACGAGCTGAGTAAAATAAACACACAGCCTTCGATCATCGTATTAGTTGTATATTATTCGTATATTATAAGTTCGAATTTCGTCATATGAGTCCGTCACAGGCTCTTTAAAACACCACACAGTTGAGACTTTACGGTAATTTTTGTTCTTCAAATTCATCCAATAACATTGATTCAATGTGTCTCCTGCGTTTCGAAGCGCCTACACTTACTCGATTAGAGAGAGAGCTCACTTGTTCTGCCGACTCTGCTTAGCTGACGGTGAAACTTTCCGTGTTTACGCGCATATTTACTTTCGGCATGTCTCAGTTAATCCAACTCCAATTTGCATTAACATGACCATTTTTTTAAATCTCTTGCCAACTGAATGTAAAGGACGAAATAAATGTGAAAGATTGAAACTAATATCAATAAAATAGTGTGTATAGGAAAGCTCTTCTGCCCATGTCACTAATTACACATCTTCAATACATGAGTACAATCTGAACACAAAATTTAGGATAAATCGAAAAAACCTTACAAAAATTTCGAAAACATTCTGATAGGGAGCTGCGAATTAGTAACATGTTTCATTGCTGGAGAAAATGTGAAACAAATAACATGTGAGAATTACGCATATTGATTGACTTATAGCGGGAATAAACCCTACGGACTCTCGTAACAAAACCCAAGAAAAACGGACGTACTTTTGCGTTTCCCCTGTCGGCTGTCACCCACATCGCCGCGGAGTGCCCACAGACCGCGCGCGCCGGTACCTGGTCGCTGAGACCGGACAAGTTTCTGAATTGGCACGAGGCGCAACGCGTGTCAGTCTACTATGAGGGCGTCGTATTACCACGTCAATAATGTCATTCACAGATGCAAATGATCGCTCAGCAATATGCTGAGCGTGTCATGTTACCATGCAGATGACGTCGTCAGTAATGCAAGGATCGCTTAAAAAACATGAGGGCTCGACCAAAGGCTTTGCCATCACTAGATGCCGCATAACAATAGGGCACGCTGGCAACACAGGGTATACAGGGCATCCAGGGTACACAGGGTATACAAGGTACACGGGGTCCTCAGAGCACACTAGGTACACAAGGCACACAGAGCATACATGACTCATAGGATATACAAGGTGTACGGAGTACACAGAACATCCTTGGTACTCGGGTACACAGGACACACAAGGTGCACGGAGTACACAGAACATACGTGGTACTCGGGTACACAGAGCATACAAGGCACACTGGGTATACTAGGCACACAGGATATACAAGTTACACAGGGGACACAGAACATACAAGACACATGTGGTGCACTGGGCTTACTCAGTACACAGGGTGTACAAGGTATACAGGGCATACAGGATATTCAGGGCATTCACGGAGTAGACAGAGCGCACGAGGTACAAAGTACACACACAACCACACAAGGCACACAGGGCACGCACCTCAACACGCGAGAAGTGACACAAATGCACCTAATCTCCACGCTCGCATTTACCGTCTTAATGGAGACTGCGGAGTTCAGCAAGAAATTGGATCGTCTGTTTATGTACACGTCGTCGTTCTTTCCTCCACGGATCAAGAGGCCCCGTGATCAGGACACCTTCATTTATGCTCCTATAAGATCCTGAAGTTTATGCTCTTATAAGGTCTTGTAGTTTATGATCTTATAAGGTCTTGTGGTTTATGATCTTATAAGGTCTTGTAGTTTGTGTTCTTCTAAAGTCCTATAGTTTATTCCTTTTCAAATATATAACCCTAAGACTTTATTATATTTACTCGGATAGTGATGATTTTAACACCTCAAGCCTAAAGAACTTGAAAATATCGGTCGATTTTTCATTGGAAGTGTATTTTTCTTTTGAAATCGCCTGATAGCAGCACTGTGATGATCTCAATCAGGATGGTGTCGGAAAGTGACAACGGAATACTGAACGAATCTTGGACGAAATAGTCTAATGCGAGCTTTGACAAATTGGAATAAAAATTGCAATGAAGAAAAATAAACAATGGAGAGTAGGTGGGTCACGATATTTGTGAAGAAACAGACACGTGCCTTCATTGCAAATCTATGTTGGAGTTGGAGAGTAAATTTTTCTCAAATTTAGTTATTATTTTAAGACAATCTAGCCTTCAAAACTTCTCACCAAAAAGAACAGATATACTTAAATAGAACTACAAACATCATTTTCAATATACTGTAAATCGAAAGTACTCCAAAATCGATGAGAAAATACAACTAAATGATCTGTGCCTGATTTCCTAAATCGTCATCTTTATGCAGGCACGCAGGTACAACGAACCAATAGCATGTAGCTGCTATGCTCCAATAAGTCCTAAGTCACTCAAGGCAAGCAAGCATGAACGAAGGTAGATTTTCTTGAGTCCTTATCTTCAGGAACACTCGGTCACTCTCCTGAACAATGGCTTCACAATGATCAGCTCTTGATACAAACGACAGGCATCGGGTATTCGGGAAGTTGTGCGTTTGTCACCAATTATCTCGTCTAATTGCTCAATGTAAATAAAATGGGTTACTTTGCTCATTAAAGCAAATCATTTACAATAAGTAACCGGGTCAATAAGCAACTAATGTCATAATTGTGCTAAAGCAACGGAAGAAATTCAGTTTATGTGCTCGCCGTGGCAGAGTGGTTAAAGGCCTAGCCCTTCCGTGAAGGTGTCGAAGGTTCGAATCCCGGCGCTGCGCGGCGATTTCCCCGTTGGGTATAAGGGAAAACTCAAGCACAATACCCCACTCAACCGAAGCGTCGGAAATGGGTACCGGTTTTACGAGGGAAACTGTCATGGTGTCCTAATGTTAGTTATAAGGCATTTGAAAAACCAATATACAAGATGATATGTATCAGGCTTGATTGGAAATAAAGCATCCTTAGATGCCGATGTTTTTTTTTGAAATATTACAAAACGCGTTTACCCAGTCTTACTTTTTCGCCACCTGCATACATGTTTTTCGCCGCCCCAGTAATTAAATCGCTTAGGCGGCGAAGAACATGCATGCTCCGGCGAAAAAGTTAGACTGGGATAGCGAGCTCGCTTACCAAAAGAACAAACAATTCATACCCTTCAAAAATCAACATGACAAAAGTTATTGGCAAGACTGAAGAAACGTTACAAGAAGAAGAGTTATCAGGACTGAAGAATTTGCAAAACTGAAATAATGAACAGAAGCTTTTCGAAGAGAAAGGCTCGAAGTCTGAGTACAGCAGTACGGCTGCAGCACCTCGATGAGAAGGCGCATCACAGGCGAGCAAATGGGAAATGAGCGCTGTAGCAGACCCATCTGCTCTTCCAACGGCACCACAGCTTGCTGCTTGAACTCAAAAGTTACTGGCAGTCGACAATAGAGTTAAATGTCGCTAACTCAACTAATCTGACGATATTATCATGCCAATTCAACAACATGTCCCCCATCCATGCAAAGTAACCAACGAGTTCGTAACAATCAGCCATAACGCACAGAAAATGTATTTAGATGGTTAGATCATTAATTAGGCTTTTGCACTGTAAGTTTATTCTGCTTCGTTGTGGCCCACATTATATTCCAAAAACATTCACGTTAAAAGCGCTTAGTTTTGAAGGCCTCTTGAAAGACAATAATTCACAACTTTTCCCCTCTCATAGTTGGCATGTCTAGTGATTTTCAAAGGTTTTTAAGTGCTGTTTACGAATAACATGCGACTTTTCTACTACGGTTAAATGTATAGGAATCTCGAAATCGCAACCTCACAACAGCCCTCATCGATATTTATAAAAAAAATTCTACTCAAAAGTGAATTAGTAATTAATTTCTCTGTTCTATATACCTCTGTTCTTAAACAATTCCACAACGATTTACAGTGAGAATTTACGATTTCATGCACTTCGTTTCATGAAAAGGGTGAAAGTTTTAAAGCTCCGTAAAACACACCATGTTGAACCTGAAAAACACTCTTCGTCATTTCAAAGGCAAGACACGGTGACATGAAAAGCAGCTGCTAAGGTGCAAAATAGATGAGAAATCATGGGAAAATTCTCAAGTTACTTCTATGATAGAAGAATAGAAGGGATGAGAAAAATATGAAGAAATATCCAACGAACTTTGAAACATCATTAATTTACTCGAAGAAAAATAGTTCCATTAAGCGCATGTTCTACCTGTTGATCAGCATACCCGCCTATAACTTGTCAGAAGCTAAGATAATTGCAGCGTTACTGCGACGGTAATAATAGGTGACGAATTGGCGCGTTTATGCCTGCACACATCATTGATAGATCTGTTATCACGTGCGGTTGCAATACAAAAAATGTTGGTAGCACGATATGCTCTTAGTCTGTCGAGTTGCACTCCTGCACATCTGGAATGCTCGGAGGTATCTTTGGCACCAAGTTGATGAAAATAATTGAGCATCCTTAAATAGTTGTCCTGAGGTCCACTCACGAGAATGAGCTTATCGAATAACAACGGCATGCTCAATGAAAGTTCTGTTCTCTAATTTAGTGTGAAACTTTTAACATGAGACAATCGCCGTCTCCGTCAACAAAACATAACATAAACAAAAGGACCACGGCAGCAAACAGCGCGTTATGAGGACTGGAACACACCGTCGGCAAGGAAGTTCGCGTGCATTTCTATGGGCAGAATGAAGACGACGGGGATCTCCGTGATGCACTTCGAGGACTTGCCAGAATGAACAAGGAGCATTGAGCACCAGACCTGCGCTGATTACTCAAAAGATGGGCCGGGATTACTGAGCATTAATGTGCCGATTACAAGAGGATTACTCAAGAGGCCAAAAGGACCCCGCACCCGCCCAATCCGGATTAAATTCATGCGTCGTCATCATTTGTTACAGTCGAGCGATGTTCTTCTGAGGGAACGCGCGAGGCTGTGCGAGCAGCGTGAAATGCGAAGCGCGCGCATCTCCCGAGACTCGCAAAAAGAAAAACAACTCAACATTGTGGAAGTTAAGGGTGAAGTATTATTGATAGTTGTTCAGCACTACGGCGCTAAAGCGAAAAATACGACAATGACAATGATTATGTACGTACATATACTTTAACATAGGACGTTTTCAAGAATCAATTGATTCAAAAAAGTTTTGGCTGTAAATTTTGGGTAATTACTTCATAGCTTGGGGTGCTCTTCAAAATTGTAACGGTAACGCACGCACATTTCCTCAAACTGTACAGATCGTACAAATCAAATCTTAGAGTGGTTACAATTTCAATAAATTGAGTCTCTCGAGCTGCACCATGTGCACCTGAAATTCGAGCTTAGTAAAAAGTCATGACAAAGACACGTTAAGTAATACGTACCATAAATACTTACACTGTGGTCTTAGAAGGATAGTACTCGGATTAATAACGATCAGAATTGGTCATTAGAGGCTTACACCCTAATTCAGTGACTACACCTTAAACATAAGGTATTCAGCAGGATGAAATTTTTCCGCAACGTCTGAACACAGCGCTGTAAAAAAATATTTTTACGTATAGATTTATGACGGGAGACCTTGTAAGTAGTCATAATAGTATTGCATTTTGTGGTTGATTTGTAAGTTACACCATCATTTTTTATGATTTCCGATATCCTACTCTTTATCAAACCCACAGAAAAAACATTTCACCCAAGATTTTTACACTAGATCACGACGTTATATTAGATCTCTAGTGAGCGCTGAATCCGATTTTTTTTCGCACAAAACAAGGCAAAATTCATCAAATTTCCCAAAGTAAGTGGGCAGCACGTGCTTGCTCACTTGAAATTGTTTTCTTAATTTCTTGTTCTTATTAGCAAACTCCCCAGTTCAGGATATTCTTTGTATTATGTACAAGCAGCAGCGTTTTCTGTACACGCAGCTCACAGAACAAATTATTAAGAAAAAGAACGAACAAGAGTGAGGGGGGCTTATTTTATGATCAGGAATGAACGATAAAATATACTCAAAATATCTCGGGTCCATTGGTGTGAATATCATTGAAATTATTGAAGAACAATAGTCCCAATCGTAATTTTATATTGATTAATTTATCTCTTCTTCTTTATATCTCAAAGCGTAACAGGATCTCGCTGAGTCCTGGGTGGTGTACATTTATATGCGAGCAAAGCGATAGTATCAGTCACTTTTGAATGTAAATCCCACAGGCACAGAGAATATAAGTTAGAATCACATAATTAAGATTAGATTAGATTATATGTTACTTTAAGCTTCCCTAACCGCTAAAAAATGAGCATATCGAAGGGAGTAAGGAGGAAGGCACCATTTAGTATGGAGATAAGGGAATGAGGAATCTAGGCAAAAGGGGGCATAGAGACAGTAAGTTGAGAAAGAAGTTCATGAAACAAGGTAAAAATTGAAGAAGAATATAGTAGGTACTGAAAAACAGGACGGCAGTGAACCGAAAAAGGTGGTCCTTAACATAACAAAAACATTCAATTTCAACAAAAAGAAGGCCAACCTAACTCTCAGCCTACCTATCTCTCCCTTAGATACAATAGTTGTATCCTCCTGAGGGGATAACATAATGAAACAAATGAACAAAAACACGGCGGAAGAGACGAGGAATACGAAGGCTCGGGACTCGAGTCTCAGTGACGTGAAGCGTGTTCCCCAGGCTGGCTGGCTTTCTTGGCGGCCAAATTAAGGAATTTGTCCGCAAGTCAACCTAATATTACTGATGTCAATACTTGAGAAAAAGTCAATCCGGCATAACTGGAGTATGAGTCATTTTTTATGAAGATGTGGATTAAGTGGTTCCTTCAACGAAGAGGAACCTGAGATAAAGGTACCAAAAAAATGATCGCAGGATAAGAATACTGGCAGAATATTTTTGTCATTTTATGCCATCGGCTCTTCATAAAATGAAGAACATTTCTCCTGATTTTTAGAGTTAAGGCTCAAATTAAGTTTATGCCCAAGAACGAAGAATAAATATGAATATTACAGCAGGGTCGCCTTCATTATCATGCCCAGCTACTCCGCTGTGGCTGAAGACGATATCAGAACTCCCTGGAAAAAATTACTGACGTTAAGTATCGCTCATTGAGCACTACAACTTACAAACGTTCAAGAGTCCTTTATTTGTGCTTTAGAGTTGCCGAGCGACTTGTGTTTTTGGTAACAGACTTTTGATGGACGTGGTGGAGACATAACCAACAAGATCATGATGTGGTTGACAACGAAGGACAAGGACGTGGTATTTAGAGGTTCCGTGTACGAACGGCTAGGCCGTTTCGTGGGTGCGAGTCGCCCAGTGTGGGGCGACTTTTATAGTCGCGGATCAGAGATTGAGACCTTCAGTGAACGCCGGGGATATAAACCAATAAAATGATGGAGAGAAGCACCGCCTCACACTCGCTAAATTGTTATCGCTTCCAAGGTCGCCGAGAGAAAGTCCATAATACTCCAGACGGCCAGAGGCAAGCGAAGCTTTCGGAGAATTTACCCCACCTTGTCTCTCACGAAAGCTACAAATGACCACAACGTTTTCGCTCGTACGTAATGCACAGAATATCCTGAGCATTAGGGCTTGTTAATAAAGTTATTTAGCAAGCAATTCTTGGGCAATATGATCCGATGCTTGGGAAACTTGTGTTATGACCTTTCCTTCATTAGGTTTCCTTTGGATAAACATGTAAGCGAGTAATTTAATTGTTTTTTCTTGATTCTTTAGTGTATTTTTAAACAAAAACAAATCGGAGTTTTGATTCTAGACTTAAATTATATATTTTTAGTTCTAATGTAAGACATCATATTCAACAATTCTCAGATGTTTTATCATATTTGTATGTCAGATAATAACAAACATAAGAAGTACAATGAAGGCCAATCACTTTCACTTCAAATTTGAGAAAGAAATTTTTTTTTTTAACTCCACCTCACGTCAACATCGCTGATAGCAAATTCGGTGAAACTCAAAACAAGATCTGACGTTTGAAACAAAGCCCAGAGCTTCATGAATTTGAAGGGTACAAGTTTATTTGAAACATTCATGAAGATAACCGATACCTTTCATTAATACTACAAGAATAAATTAAATTTTCCTCGTGCGTAAACGAAGAAAAGTGTAAAATACAACATATAGACAAGGAGTCTAGAAAATGACAACTCGTGCACACACAAGAAGCGCCACGCGTGACAGATGTCCCGGCGCGCTATTCACCAATCTCTGAATGCCGGCTCCACAAAACTCATACTAAAGAACAAGGAGTCTCGGCTCAGGCAGGCGCATATTCATCCTCGGGGTCGTTACAAGAACTGCGTCTTGCCAAGAACCGTGCCATCTCTACTTCCCCGCAATCATTGAGTTTGCTACAAAGCGGAAACAAGGTTAAGTTTTATGAGAGAAAAGCGGTTCATTGGTCGTGTTTTTGCATTTATTTAGAAGCGGAACTTTCTAGTATGCGTGGCTGCTGCAGGCTTCAATTGAGCAACCAACTTGAGCACACAACTCAGAACCGAAATTGTCGACGGACTGAGATTGGCAACGCGGAGCTCGAGGCCCGCCTCTTGTCCACGGCTGCTCCAGAAAGTCAACAGGGACGCTAAAAAGGTGCAGCACAGCCAGTTAATTAGGCGGTCCAACAAACAGCTCACAACCGCTGCAATTCATCCATGTTTGTAAGAGTGGCGCTTTTTTGGCGGGGTCTTTCAGGAAGAATATAGCAGCTTGCTTCCAGTGTAGTGATTCTCGACCGTAGGCTGCTTGCTCCACTCGAACTATGGACTGCTTAGAGGCCCTGCATGCAGTGATGATGATGAGAAATGGAAAGTTGCGAAATTTCTGTAGCTCTGAGGCTCCTCTGGAAAATTGGAAAATTTCTGGTTTCTTTGCTCGTGTTGGGCATTTGGACAGTCAAACACTTTAAGGTCTCAGATTGAAATATCTATCGAAATTTCTCGGTAAATACTTTCGTTGTTAAGGATAGCGATTGTGTTACTTAGGAATACATAGAATTTTGCTCTTGTTTTGAACCAAAAGCATAAATTATATCAGTGAACACACTTGAGTTCATTTTTAGAGCGCAAAATGAAAAATGTTTTTTTGATATTCTTTTTGCCACCGATGTCATTAATTATGGCTTATGAAAGAAATTTAAAATGAAACGTAAGTTCTGCAACCGTGAATTCTTTCACTTAGAATTTATTGGCAGAGGAAAGGTTCATAAAATTATTAGTTTGGCTCAAAAAGATAGGTTGATAATTCTACTCAAAGCCTTTTGCAGGCCAGCTCTATCATTAGTTCAGTAATGTTTAAAGTATGATCTGTACGGCGAAAGAACGAAGTTACGAACGTTACTAAATTTCAATCTTTGTACTCATCAAAACAAAAATTCAGAAACAAAAGACACAATAACATACATATGCTATCTGAAGACAGCAAGAACCAAACGTGTTATTTAAACTTTTTTTGTTGGTAAAGGTGTCACGATTCCAAAATCATAATGGCTTACACACACTGCGCGAACTGTCAATCACAGTAAAATCATAATCAGAATTTATAACATTGCTCTGCTTAGCATGGCTGCGTATTGCTACACAAGAAGACTGAGTCGGATATTTGCCTGTACGAAAACTCTTTCCAGGTGCTCCGGAGAAATCTTCCCTGTCCTTTACGAAGCTGGGATGGTGACGATTTTGTTAAGAGAACATTCGGAACGTGGAAAAATTCTGGAAGATTTGTAAATCAGATTATACTAATACTTTAATTTTTGTCGAGTACATATCTTAAACGAGTCAATACGGTTCCTCTTGAGGCATAATGAAGATATACGTCAGCCAGAGGCATTCCTCTACTTATCTTTGAAGTAATTCATATTTGTGAGTAGTTTTGGGGTCACCCACTTCACACGGTCGACAGAGAAACACAATTAAAAGAGAAACGCGATCGACAGGGAAACATAGTCGATAGGGAAATACATTTGACAGGGAAGCAGTCGACAGGGGCGTGGCGCCAATTTGCACATGCTCACCTCAATGGAGCGCATGCACGGTGAGAGAAGCATCTGCATGGTACGGTGCGCAAAGCTTTCACTGTGTGTATCCTAGCGGTTTACCCCCTCAGCAACACATGTGTCACAGCTCAAGAACAAAAACCCACGATAGATTCTTTATCACGGCAAGTGTTGCTAAATGTGATGCAGGTCCCTCATGGCATCTGCGAGCAAAGCCAAATCTTTAATAAGGATGACGAATAGGATGTATAATGTTACCATGCTCTGTTCAAGGGAAAATCAAACACGGGAATCCTAAAGAAGCTCGAAATGTCTAAAAGATACAATGTAGTATCCAATCTGATCACGGTACTGGTTTAAATGTTAGCAACAAGACAAATTGAAGCAAAAAAAACTTTGAAACGGAAAAGCCGTGAACGAACAAATATTAAATGTGCTTTGTTCTCACTCATATTTCAGGAATTATATAGGTATATGTAAACTGAGATTGGAACATGTCTCATAAAACGGAAAAAAATTTCAAACCAGTCAGGGGTTTATTAAAACCCCATAAACCTTAAAGCGTTGGCTAGTCAAAATAGAAAAAAATCGAAGAAATCACAACTGTAGACTACGAAATTGCAAGGAAGTGGATTGTCTCTGAACATATAAATCAACATGCTAAAAACTCAACACGCTCAGCATTCACGCAACGAAAGTTCCTCAAGTTTCATAACTTTCTTGGAGTGAACCAGACTAGCTTTATTTAGTAGTACAATTCCAACCAACAGCGAGGGACAATAAAATAGGAGTGGAAGAAGGCGGTGTGGAGCAGGGCCTCATAATCCACGAGTGACTGCGCGCCAACGAGCGGCGGACGAGCGGCCCGCTGAGGCGCTTGTTATGTGCGCTCCAGCGGGCACCCTCACGCAGGGACGGAGGCAGCGCGGGGAGGGCGACAAGCGGAGAAAAAGAAATTATATTTTATTGCAATGCATGTCATGTAACACGCTGAATTGTCAAATGCCTTATAACTACAAACATGACGCTATGACGGGTATTCCTGATCGGGTTACAGGAGAAAAAGAAATTATATTTCATTGCTATGCATATCATCTTATACACTGAATTTTTAAATGCCTCATAACTACAGACATGACGGTATGACGTTTTTTCCTGATCAAGTCAATATTCATATCAAATACCTAAACTGCGCAGGAATTACGGCTAAATTTCTTTTCTCCCTAATAAGAAGAAACACCAGGCTGGCTGAACCTTCATGTGAGAGGCGAACGCCCTTAACCACTGGGCCACGGGGAAAAAGCGATGTTGAGACACGAATGCATGTGAAAGGAAGAATAGAGATACGAAAAGGGTCGTGAAATATAAGAGCAGTAAGGTTGATAGAGATCAGCAAGCAGTTAAGAAAAGGTCACGCTACAGAAATTCAGGATCAGGTGAGAGCTTGCATTTCACGTGAATGTGCCTCGCTGGCAGAATACATGGCCATGACAGAAAAGTCGTTTCAATGGAAAAACGGCGTCGTTTCGTATGTTGGAGTTACAATTCACTCGCGATATGCAAAAAACGCGAAAACAAAGGAAACTATTTCAGATCGTGTATCCCACTGTCCGAGTATAATAAAATAGTTGAATAGCGTATCTGTCCTACGGACCTAATCTTATAATTTCAAAGTGTAACGAAAATACGGAAAGACGCGGCTCTTTTTACAATATACTCGTACATTAGATACAGCATCTTAAATAACACAAATATCAAAACTGCATCATTGACCGAAATAATAACACACGGACACACGTACTCGCAACTACTTCTTAACCACGGGCACCCCAGCAGCACACACCACCACAGCGCCACAGAGACGGTACACCGTGACCAGCACACACCTCCACCACGCCTGACCAGCGAGCAGCAGCGGGGACAGGAAGCACGTGGCCGGCCTGCAGGGCGTCTGGACAGGCGCTCAGGAAGCACGTTGCGGCGCAGGTACGGACGGGCTCAGGTGCCAGAGTGTTGCGCAACGCTCGGTCTAGGATTCTTAGGCCTATCAAGCTGAATTTTCACGGCATTTTACATTTTGTAACATACAACCCGCAGCGTATGAATTTTTAGGGTTTGTTGACAAAAATTTACGCAGCAAGCTGTACGCTCCGAAAAAGTGAAATATTTTGGAACTTTGCTCTGGACTCCTGCGTTCGCTGGTCGGAGAAGAATAACACGAATTGTCCGCCGTTGGCGTTGTAAAGCCAGTGGAACATAGAATTGCTTTATTGGAAACTAGACAAGAAATGTGCATATTTTCAGTCGAGAAAGAACAAGTTGTTTCTCAAACAAGCGGCATATTTCCTGAAAGTTGATACAAAAAATTTACGTATTTGATTTAAAAAATGCTGTCCTATAATAGTCCTTCATTCAGATTACTCGAACTACCTCAGCAGGTATTCTAATATAAATAGCCGTGGTTGAGTCGACTGAGCACATAATGAAAAACCTACTCTCCAGTTTGCCACCGGTTGAAAAAACATGAACCCAAGTTAAACTTAATCTTGAATCCTCCACTGGCGAAGAAAAAGGAAAACATTGAGAGGTTCGAACCGAATCGCCTAGAAAGACAGCCTACGTGTGCCAGCTCGGTTGCATAATAATGACCAATGTTGTTGAAAGTACGATGAGCGAAAGTAAATTATGGTGCTTGTAAGGTAAAAGGTTAATTATTCAGTAATTCGACACCAAAGAATATAGCGTGCACTAATCGAAGTGAACCAGCTTGATGCATGAATAAATTGAAAATATCATTCTTAAATGAAATCGGTAGAAATGAATTTCAAGGAATGAAAAAGGGTCGCCTATCATGGCTTAAAAATAAGAATTGCACAACATGGTGCTTGTAAAATGAATGAAGAAACTTTTAACTTGAAATAATTTCCTCCTCAGCCACAAAATTTAATATATGAGAACAGGTGATGTGAATGGTTTAAAAATCTTAAATCCTCCATTACGTTCATTTTTATTGATAAATTTTTCTTTCGGGATACAGAAGCATGACACGAACAGGACTAGAGAAGTAGTTTTTTGAACCAGTGAGCAGTGAATTCCATTTTTCTGATATCTGCCTTATTTCTTTCGAAGAAGGGCTGCATGAAAGCTCATCTTGAATTCGCTTTTGCGCATAAATTTGGAGCGAAGTTCATATGTTTTTACAATTATTTTTGAAGATATCAAGGTATGCTTCACTTCACTGGACTGTAGCACTCAAAATGTGGCGATACTAAACACTAAATAACCGTTAACCTTGTCTTATCGTCAAGGGGGTCCATAATACGTTGAAAAAATGTCAAGGTTCCGCTAATTTGGTTAAATATTGTTTCTACGAATGATTTGAAAGACATGTTTTTGCCAAACCAACAACCTTAATTTTTCATTTCGTTTATGGATTCAATTTTATCATCTCCAATCGTCAGAGTAAATTTTGTTGATTTTCTAATAACGTTCTTAAATTCAGAAACAATGTACTGCAATTTACTTGCGTTAAGTTTGAGGGCATTTTCGTCATAACGTGATTTCAGGTTTTAAGGAGGCTGACAAGGTTGACTTGCGTTTCTAGTAATTCAGATTCAGAATTGCTTCAAAAAGAAAGAATAAATAAATAAAATAGAACCGAGATTACACAGCCGCATCTTCTGAAAGGAAGTTAGAAGTAGCAGCGTGTAGACACAGCAATGAACTCGTCTTGAAACACCGGCGGTGACCACATAACGGAGCGTGCGACTGAAACGGCGAAAAAACAGCACGGGACTCACACTTGTGCCCGCCCTGAGGTGGTCCGACACGGTCAGCCCGCACACGAGGGACGACACAGAACTGAAAATTTGCATACTCGCATGTGAAGATCACTCAACTACATTCTATTGCCATGCATTTTACATACATTTTTACAGTCTCTACGACGTCGACAGCTTGACTGAAATGCTCTACATATTTTAAATTGCTAGATAATTCGACGCTGCAATGATGTGGCATCCACATCATACACATTTACTCTAGGGTGGTATGTACATCTTATTTTGATGTCTTCGATAGTTCAATACTGCTTAAGAATCACACGCTTTCTTTTAGTCTCCATTTATTCAGTTTCGCTTTTCATTTATTTGTTCGACAAGTAATGATAGTATACCAAAATACACTATAATAGTAACTGACGTAAGCTGTCAACATTTTCTATTTGAGCTATGATGAAATAATACATCATACAATAAAGTTAAAGGTTCTTTCAATGGGTAAAAAATGCTTCAGTGGTCACACCAAATAAGAGTTGGGGGCAATACAGGCCGATTTCCATGGAGTTAAGAAGAGGCACCGATAATTCTCCACAAGATTACTAAAAAAAGTCATGTAAGTGATTTACATGAATTGAAAGCTACCGGTTACTATTACTTGACCGAAAACATGGACAAGGAAAATGAAGAAAGAATCCCTCGTCATCAAGTAGCATCAAGTTGTGCAACATCTAAATCTGAAGACACTCTTGCTTTGAAGAGCTTGCAAAACGAGCCACACTCCGATCACACCTTGTATAAAGGAGTGCGCGAGTCTTATCAATTTATTACTAAGAGTGCAGCAGCTATCAATTCACTGAAGGAGGACCACTAATCGCATATAATCGGAACCTAAACAAAAGCTTGGGCGAGTTAATTAGAGAAGTGTTTTTTCTAGCGAGGTGCAATAATGCGCCAGTGAGAGGCGAAGGCTGCAGGGGCTGTTATCGCAGCGAGAGATGCAGGCATGGGGCGTCTCAGTCGTACATTTCGTCAACGCACCGCCACTTCACTTTATAAGCAGTCTAAAGACAGGCCTTTTTTGGCCACATCCAAACACGACGCGATATCAACGGGCTGTGAAGCCGGCACCCAGAGACGTGCCTTGTTCAGTTACGACGTGTTCTGTTTAGAATTAATTTTATTATTCTGTGATTCTAGAGTCTAGGGTACGTCACTTAACAAGCTTCAACAGCGGTACAGAGTGGTATTCATTTCGTGCTTGAAAAAATGCCGACAATAAGAGGAAAGTAACAATTTACGTTCAAGTTTCCATTTTCAAGTCTCCCTCGATGGTTACCGGAACGCCAGCATAAAATGTATATATTTACTGAGACCGAAAAAAATTCTCAATTACGAAAAACTGGTCACACAGAATAACCAAGTAATGCTTGCCAATTTAAAATTTTATCATCAGTAGACTAACTTCCCGGTAATTTTGCGAGACTCCAGTTACTCACACGAGAACAATGTTAAAACGAAACAAAACGAAAGTTATTTAGTAAAAATAATTCCATCGTAATTTTCATCTGGGTCATTCTTTCCAGACTCAGAAAGGATAAAGATGTTTTATATTAATCAAGCCTGATACATGTCATGTGGTGCACTGTCATCGAGCAGCCCCCGATGCTGTGACATGGGTTTTCAAGCTGAGCTTGAGATGCAAGTTCCTCGTAGAAATACTGGATGCTATTAACAGAACACCAAATGGGGATGAATAAACTGTTTTCTGTTAGGTACAAAAATAGCCAATCAATTTTTGCATATTTTTTTAATGCAAAAAGCCTGAAATATATTGGATTAGAATGACGAGTCATAATTGTACCTGGTGCTACGATAGCCGCATCTTACATTGCAGTGTAGTATTGATGTTGTACCATTAACATCATCGTTGTTCGGTATCGTTAATATTATGACAGGTAAGTACAATTACTATATCATCAGTGTCAGAGTTGCCCTGAATTGGAGAGCTAGATCATCAATATCACAGTTATTTTATGTCACATGCCGTATCATTACATCATTATTGTTCTCTAGCACTGAACTTCCATTTTCACCTTTTTAACGCTCTATTTTGGCCATTATATCAGCTCGCTCATGCAACATAATACGAACACAATTCTAGGCATAAAAATGGAGCAGGTTCTTTGAGGCCCGTCAATTAATTAAGGAGCCAACAGCATCATCTCTGTATAGTTGTCATCACGCGTCCGCGCTCGTGCATGGACAACATGTTCAATTCCTCATACATAATGTCACTAACACAAATCTGCTTCCGTATGAAAGTTTATCAAAAACGGGCTTAACGAAATATTTTAAAGAGAAATGGGTACGAGGGTAGGATTTAAACACAGATTCCTTTCAACGCCAATGGACCACCCACCCGACTCGTAAGTTCTTTACAAAGCTCTCTTCTTGCAGTACAAAGCATCACAACTGCATAAAGTCCCCACCTAAATTCCTTTCTAATTAAGGCAGATAGTAGGAAAAATAGGCAAAATAGCAAGCAATGTCCAAAGCCGGAGTCCAAATAATCGTTCTCAGTCGCCGGGTAATCTGAGGCTTCCGAAAAATCGCCAGAAGATGATACCTGTGCGTCCGTAAATAAATGATAAGGAGGAGGAGGAGGCCACCTGAGCGTCGCTGCGGAGCTGCCAGCGCTGGCGTCAATGAGCGCTGTGTGAGTTTCTTGTTCTCCTCCAAATTGCAAGGGCGGAGGCTCCACTTTAGCAGAATCACACTGGATTATGGTTACAGTGGGGACTTGTCTGGAGACGACTCTTTCAAAACCACTTCACTGCGAGGTGAATATGTCTCGGATAATCTCCATATTTGAATTGGTGTACTATTAGAGTCAAGCATTTTGGATGAAATCATCGGAATATTTCTGAAGGTTCATACGCTAGAATATTATTCCTAGTGGTGCAACCACAGGGCTATGAAAAACTAAGAATATGAACTGCTATCACCACGTGAACCATAGAGGGTCAATTACTTATGCAAATTAAAATAACAGGGAACTGCATCAGTAGCATCAGAATATAGTCTGAAACGAACTTTCCTCGGTATATTTACGGTAGTATCAATTGCTGTGTGAAGGCAGCTATATGGAGGGATAAATCAATTGAATTATTAGAAGTATCTAGGGAAAAAAAGAATATCTCGAAAAAACACAGCATAATGACTTCTGAAACAAAGTTACAATAAAAAAAGAGAAACTATCTTTCGAGAAGCATCACGAAGAACTATCCAGATGAAGAATGTAGGGACTGGCTGAGAGCACCGCAGTCGTCGCCGACGTTTACTGCTCTTAGAGAAATATGACTGAGAAAAAATGCACCAAATCCAAGAAATATGGCCGAGAAAAACTCGGAGAAAAACAAGCAGTGAGGATACGCGAGCGCAGGCTTCTACACTCCGATTGAGGATTCCAGGTGAAAAAATGTCGAGAAAAGCTCTATTTTTTCCCTGGAGAAAAACTAGAAACGGCAACGGGACAGGCAGCGAAAAGGAGCAGTACATCAGCCGCTCAAAAGGCCGTCAGTCTGATGGACTGGCAGATTATCTGGTTTATTGCCTCTGCCTGCGTGCATTAAAGCGAACGAAAGAGGGGATGCATCAACTGGGTGTATACTCAGATTTGAAGGATAAATGAACGCGAAGATGGGGAAGAATAATCTTCTGAGCAGTTATGGTAAAATAATACAAAAATCCCGTATGATAACATGAAAAAGTTGCCAGTAATCATTACCGACGCAGTCATGATTAATTCGGTGAGCAAAACTTAAAAGTTCCTCTTGATATATTTAAATGCTAAGACATATTGAAGCAAAGTACTTGTAAAAAACACTCGCGAAATGAAAGCAACAACTTCAAAGGCCAATGTGCAAAAGTAAAAGGAAGCTTCTCGTGAGCTGGTAAGTGCTGCGTTGTAGGACATGTGGTGCGCCGTGTCGCTCGGAACGCTCCCTGTTTAATTAAGACAGTTCTCCACATAGCACTTTAATAAAAAGTACCGGATTGTTGTCATTATAAATTTAAATTTATATTTCTGGTAGTTAGATAAGAGATTAATATTTTCGACGCAGCGGGACTTCCACGCGGGGATACACGCCATGGAAAAAGACCTGATGTTTTTCCATGTATGATGTTTACGTTCTGCGTGAACATTAAACAAAAACTTAAGTTTCACAGCATTGCACTACAATGTTATCAGTGTAAAGTATAGAATTTATTTCGGTCTTGGTAACACAAATGACTGTCAGTCACACAAACTTGAACTAAATTTATCATTTTTCGACGCACCTATTCGATACCACCGATAAGAAAAATGAATATCTTTGATTTCAGGGCTGCGTTATGCGTTTGGTTATGCATTTAGCGCGATTTTTGCTCACTTATGCTCCCGGTTGTTCATTTCAAGCCATCCCAGCCTCTCTTTGGCTAAGCTAATCAAGAACTATATATATAAGCAAAACCATAAAAGGTTGTTGAGGTACAAAGACAGTTAAAAATTTGGTTGGTCCGTGCGCGGTAGTCGCGTACTTAAGCTTGAATCTCGCTAAAAATATTTAACACCAGCACAAAGAAGAAAACTTAGACAATGACATCAAACCGATCGTACTCTCAGAGGGCGATCTGAAGAGCTCTCTGCATCCTAAAATGAGCAGATTTTGAAGGCAATGGCCACAAAGCGTAGCTCACTGACGGCGCCAGTAACACGAGGCCCGCCTTGGATTTCATTAATTCAGCGGCCTGATGAGGCCCTGCGCGGGGCGGGGAGCGGTCTGCTGCCCCGGTAATCACACGGGACAGACCACAGCAAAAAATGAGCAGCATCAATTAGATTGTGGAGTTCATTTCAAGGAATCCTGTCATCAGGGCCCGGTTCTCGAGGCCCAATGATCGCTAGTCATGCGCCTTGCGAAGGATTCCATGTTTTTGCCGCCGTGTTCAAGAGGTACGTTTTGCCAGAATAATTTACGTTATTTTGCCGGCGTGGACATGTAGCCTTGCGGCTGCCCGCATCCCTCAAACATTTACAAGTCTGGCTAGAAAAAATTAACGGCTAGTGTAATGGACATAAAAAGCTGACCTGAGCGAGTTAGCCTGTTGCAGTCAATGAAATATGTTCCCTTGTTCCAGCAACTGATGGATGCACCTACACCACTTCATTGAATGCATCAATGTCGATACTCACTGCGCATGTTCTGACACCAGAATACAATTTGATCAACACAAGAGCGTTCATTGTCGATTAGAAGTTCCTGTATTTCTAGGAAACGAATAGCACTGCATGCGTCCTATTTGTTCTGATCCCTCACGCAGACCTTGAATTTCTGACGCTACTAATTTAGCGGCAAGGAACATTTCGAAGAAAACGTAAGCTAACTGAAGAGATCACTCAAACTACGCATTACGAAGAAAAGAGTGAACTGCGTGGCGTTCTTAGAACATAACTCTTTGTTTCAATAATTGGAAGTGCCACGCTACTTTTTTCACGCACCGAAATAGTATCCTTTTGAGGGAGAGACCCCGAGACAAAAAGCATTTTCAGTTCTCGCACAGTATTTTTGTAAGAATCATTTATCAAAACATGGCTCTCTCAAAGCATTACACTCTCAAAGGATTTTTCTGCGCATCATTTCTCAGAGCATGGTTCTCTCAGAGCCTTTTTGGTTCTTTAACATTCTCCAGCGTCAGCACTTTTCAGCTGAAGAGTACTTGGTCCTAGGAGAACGGATTATTAATCCGTTCCAGACCTGAGGTCCTGGACCTAACTGTTAGAAATTACGTATTCCTTGAATTTTCCCGTAAAGAAAAAGATAGAAGT
>JACJUY010002153.1:68018-89719 GCA_014220935.1 Platorchestia sp. MABIK
GAATTTCACTGTACGGGAAATTCTATGGGAATTGGAAATTTCACCGCTTGTTCATGGGAATTTCACCGTACGGGAAATTCTATTGGAATTGGGAATTTCACGGCATGTTCATTGGTGGCAGCTAAGATCATTGTCGAAGGTTAACGTTTCTCAGAGTTAGTTATTTTGAGTCACTTCCGCAAAACAAATTTATCTGTCTCTACGCACGACATGGTTTCGAGTTGCTTTCTCAATAAATTTCAGTAGATTTGATATTCACGAGAAAAGTTTTCCATTTGTTACGAAAAGTGCAATTTCATTTTGATTCACGAGCAATTTTTGAATTAAAGCTTCACCTTTTTAGTCGAAAGAAAAGAATAAAGGGAAGTTAAAATTACGATCCAAAACAAAAATGAACTTCAGACGAACAAATCCAACAAGGAAAACTTGCTCAGTGTGTCAAGTTTCTCTATCAATGAAAATTCAAGAATTTCATGTCTTCATTAGATCCAGTGATCATTTAACGCGCATTATAAAAGGAATATACATGAATTCTAGCAGATGGATTTAGATTTTACGTAACTTAGAGCAGAGTTTTCTGAACCAAGGGTTGTAATATTGTTTTTACTTTCAAAACTGAATCTTTGACTTTGTTCGAGTCAAATTTCACTGTAATTAAAGAGGGCTCATAGGGCGAATTTGATTTTTTTTTGTTTTTGACAAGCTTTATTTTTACACCTTTTGTCAAATTTAATTTTTATTCTTTTTGTCAACTTCATTTTTGATCCATTTGTCAAACTTTACATTTGCACTTTTTCCAAACTTTATATTTATTCTTTTTATCAGATCTGCATATGAAAAACTTAGATAACTTTTACAAGAAAAAGTCCGAACTTGAGGTACTGAGTGAGTTTGGCGCACCTCTACCTGAGACGCTGCCTGCGCAAATCCCCTGAGTGGCGCCCCAATAACCGGGCAGCAGACGACGCTAACGACGCAGGGGAGACGTCTGATGCATGAGTGCTGTGATGGATGGTGCTGTGAGGGCAGCATTCGAACAATGAGGAAAGAATAATTGTACATCATGAATGCCAGAAACTGCATTTCACACTCGACTTAGCGAGAATTTTAACCACGCGTGCCAGAACTAAATTGAAACAACTCGAAATTGCTACTGTTTCAGATTAACTAAAGTGCTATGATGCTTTGAAATAAGAATAAAATTGAATGTATAGTACATGACAAGTTCAAGTTGGGAAAACAAGTCACGTCAAAAACTGTAGCAACAAAGAAAAGAGAATATGTTTAAAGCTACGCAAGCCTGCACCTACTGTGATGGCACAAGCAAGCATGTCAATTCTGTATGATGCACCTTGTTCCTCTACATGGAAATCATCCTCCTTCTAGATGGAACACATTCTCCCATTAAAAGGAACATATCCTCGTTCTAGATGGAACACATTCTTCCACTGCAAGGAACACATTCTTCTTCTAGTTAGAACACATTCCCATATTCTGTAGTTAATATGCTGGCATCCAAGGTTGAAAATCGGTGACGGGTTTATTATATGCTCATAACCACACATCGGAGACAATCAAGCTGCTTTCAAAATCGAACTCTTCTCTAAAAATGCTGAATTTAAGGAGGGATGACGCTTCAATTTAAACACGTGAAATTATTTGGTTCAATCCCAAGGAAAGTACTGGTTGTTTGAAAAAACGTTCTTAGTTTTCGGTATATAAGATGAGAAAATAAATAAAGATTTAAATTTGTATCCATATACGTATTCAATACAATGAACGAGTTGAAAACCATAAAATAACCACTAAGTGTTAATTATTTTCAAATAAAAAAATTTATTTACACATGTGTCTAAAACAAACCATTCAAGGAAACATAGATTAAAAGAGTGTGATCCGTTTTACAGTTCAGGGATAGACTTCATGCAAAAAAGTGATGCCTTCACAAGGCAGTCAAAGCGCTACCAGCACCTAGCCTTGAGTGCGATAAGAGAGCTGCGACAATCTTCCTGAGTTATGGTGAGCCGAGCTTCTACATCCAAGCACTTCAGATGAAGCCTAAATTTGGCTTCGAGAGAACGAAGCACAACTTTCAAAAACAGAACTACAGAGAGATCTTTTTAATTGCTATCTGGCCGAATAAACAGACTAATGCACTGCGAGAGACATCCGTCATATCTGGGCGCTCCATCATGAGGAGATGCTCGGACCAGCGCCTGGTCACGCCCTACGCGTCTCGCGCTGAATTCAACTTTTCTTGTCCCCATCTTTGGGAAGCTTCATTAATTATATAATGGCAGAAAAGGTTTTTATTTGAATAGAGGTGGTATGATATGGGCTCCGCGGAGGCGGTGTCTCCAGCACATGTTGCTTTGTGCATGCACAGGCTACTTCAACACAGCAGGACGCTAAATTAAACCACCCGACACCAATTGGGCCGCCTGGCTTATGTCCTAGTTACCCCGTTGCTTGCGATATGACCCATCGATGGTTCGTGCTTTAGTTCTTCTGCTGCGAAACGACCCATCGATGGGTCGTTTGAGAATTTTTCAATTATCTTTTAAAATTAATGGCATTTAATGGATCCAGTTGATGTTTGGTATTTATAAAATAACGAACAACTTTTGAAGTTAAATTTGAGTTGAATATTAAACTTCAGTTTAACTCATCGCAGTCAACGTGTTCAGCCACTCGCGACCAATTGGGTCGCCAGACTTATGTTTCTAGTTAAAAAAATCTTCGCAGCAGTGATTTTTCTAACAGGCCTTATCTACAGGAGAAAGTGGCGGAATTTTTTAGTTTTATGCTATGTTATTAACAAAAGCAGAGTGTTAATTTCCAATTACGTTATTCATGGAAGTAGAATGTGGACGGTGACAACAAAACAACTAAGCAAGCATGCAAAGTAACGTCCAGTTTTCAGAGTTAAATGAGTTCATAGATTATATTCAGCTTCAACAACAGCGCGACACACCTTGAGCTGTAGCTTTGAGTTTCATATTTTTAAATTATTGGAGAATCACAAAAATCAAGCTAAGGCTTCGTATTCCTATTGAAAACCTGTCGCTTGTCAGAACACTATTTTGAGAGCGAAAACTTGATCTATTTTTAAAGACAATTGATGAGGGAAAGTGACTTGTTTCACAGAAATAAATATTTTAGCGGAGTTAAACTAGCAGACTTCCAGTAGATATAGACGTATTTCCTACTTGAAAATGAAAATTAATCGTACTTGCTAATTTGAGTAGAAAATTTTGTTTCTATTTTGGACTTTACTAAGTAAACGATACACTTTCAGTGAAAGGGCCATGATAGTAACGATGGTAACATTTTTATACTGCATTTTAGCGCTTTTTGATCACAGTTGATTCTTCTAGATCGAGATGGGAAAGCTAATTATACTAAAAATCGACTGCCTGATCGCAGCTATAGAACCATGACCAAAGCCCAGGTCTTTACGAAGCCAGAGTTGAAATTAGGGCATGGGTCTTTTGATTTGAGTCAGGACCTTAATAAAGATTCTGTATAGCACCCGTAGAACTGCCCTCTGACTAATAAATACTTATTTCCTAGTCGTGCAGAGTGAAAAGCCTGCAGAGCCGTGGTTCCCTTGCCAAGGCCAAAGGCTCTACCAAGGATTTTGGTCTCTTGTCAGGAGATTGACTCTAACATCAAGGTCTCATTTTCCTCATCACGGGAAAATTTCTACCCAATGCAACGCCCTGGGGTAGAACGCAATGAGCCTTGGGCAGAACATGTAGCGCTGATTCGGAAATGTTAACAAGGCAACCGTTTAGACCACGACCCAAGTTCCTATGTCAAGGCTGAAGATCTACTCAACATCGTATAGTAAACTTACGAAGGCTACAGACAAGATCAAGGTCTGAGACCCCTTATCAGGGCCCAGCTTTATAAACCATGTGCTGCAGAACCTGAGTCTCCTGACCAAGGCCGGAGTCCTGGGCTGCAAATTACCTCCTCGCCGAACTCTTCCCTCGCAATAACGAATTCTTTAATAAATTCGCATATTTTTCTCTCCCCACATTCTTGACCCCTACAAATGTGTAGCACTCTCTATTTATTTAGAAATTAGCATCAATGATCTTAAAAAACTCACGACAAGGAACTTCGACAGTGGAGAGTATGCATAATGGGTGAAAGTGAGCGTAAGCTCAAGTGAGCGAAAGAACGGGATCGTAAATCGAAGACTTTGCAAGAAGTTGAACTATTACTGCGTAATCGCAGACCCTCAAATTAGATTTTTCTCTTAAGTAGAAACAAAATGCGTTTGACCATTGAGCAACAGTTTCCCCATTTTTTACATACTATTATACGGACGACAACCGCAACCAGAAAGTGTTGGCAGAAGTTATAAAGTTTGAGACAAAATCAGCACAAGAAGTAATTGAAGAAAAATTAAGCTTTAAACAAGGTGAATTTAATTGCAACCAGCTACGATGTGAAAGTATGTCAGTCGACGATGAACGCTGTACTGCACGAGGTAGTCATGCCAACGCTTTAGCATAACCTACGAGTCTGCCTCAGTAAGGACCCATCGAATTAAAATACATTAAAACAAAATTAGTCATTTTAGCATATGCACAGTTTCAAAATACAAGCGTTTTTCTTTCACAGTACAATTAATGCAACGTCTTTCTTCCCATTCCTTCGAACACATTCTGTTGACAGGTTTTGTGAATGTTTATTCAATTATTGTTTTATACGACTACCACAAATGTTTATTAATTCGTAGTATGCACACTGAAGAAAATTCAGCTCGTATTTTCATGAAATCCGCGCCATTTACTTAAAAATGACGGTAAGTGTGATGTCGATAGATCGTTCTCTATGTTAAGCATGAAGGTAAGTACATATATAGAATGTGCAGTATGAAGGTATCTGCATAAGTGGAAATGTATAATGAAGGTTTTTAAAGAAGTGACACGCAAAAGCATTCTACACATTAATAAATCTTCAAATTCAAAACCTTAACTTATCGTTTTCGGCTGAAAAATTCAATGTAAAATGGCATTAAATTGGATCATGGTTATTTGATGGAACATTTGAAATCACGTTAGAAATGCTACAAGAATATTGCACAAGTGTGCTTATTTTCGGAAAATTGTCATTAAAGGACAATAAACTGGAAAAATATTTAGGGCAAATTACAAGGTGATGAATTTTCAGTTAATATTTCTCGTTTATAGCTCACGAAAAACGAGTAAATAATCGACAAATTGCGTATAACTTCGTGAGATCCATTTTTCTGCAGTTTCATAGACTGTCTCCTGAAGTAACTTCATTTCCGGGGTAGTCTACTAACTTCCAACCTTTATGTAAATATTTTTAGTCAACTTCATTTTTGGAGAATCCTGCCAACCCACAACCTTTCCAAAATACATTTTCCGTAAATTACAATATTGGGGAATCCTACTAAGCGCCAACCTTTCCAAAAAACATTTTCTACAAATTTAATTATTGGGGAACCTTTCTGTTAACACACACACCATACTCGAGTGTCTCAGTGTACCGGCCGTTCTACGGGACCTATAATGGCGAAGCACGCAAATGCACACACCCATGCACGGCGCGGTACGATACAGCAGCGGGTGTGGACAAGAGAGGTGCTCCCCTCGCACCATCAGCACCAGCAGCCCGCCACTCAATGTTGTTAATGCCGCCATTGGCAGCAGATGTTGCCGCTCTGGACAGGGTGTTTTGCGGGGCTCATGGTGACACCCCATGCAGGGGATGTGCGACGGGTGTCCTCAGTCGCGGGAAAGTAATCAAAATCATAAGGAACACTTGTGATTTTATTGACGAAGCACTTTTCACAAGCATGTGGGCAAAAGAGAGAAAGAAAAATGAGATCGGAAAAATCCTTTTAAAACAGTATTGACGTTAGTGAAGTTGTATCGTTATTCAATCATCGCTTTGTATGGAAATCAAAACATTATTTTTTTCTTGTCAAGAAGGCGCTAAGAAAACGCATTTTACTCGAAAATAGTAAATTTTACTGAGTGTAAAGGCACTGCAAAATCAAGGGAAGCTACCGCATCTATTTAGAATTTGGTGTCATGGCGCGATTGAAAACTTTCTGGCCTGAAGTCGCTGGGCCCATGCAAACCGAATAGCTTAGGCAGCAACGCGAAATAAGCGCGATAATTCAAAGTTAAGGTAACCTAATTGACATGCAGTACCGAACTCTTGGGCAATTAGAGACCGTGCAATGTGCTTTCATACCCTGTCTCATACATACATGGGTGATTATTTAAACGCTGTCACAACAGAACGCTAACATCGCAAATTTGTGTCATGCGAAAGAAACCTCAAAAGTTGTTAGCTTGGATATCTATGTAGGCAATATACGAACTGGCGGCTGCTGAGGAGATGATAGTGTTCGAACATACGGTATATTGACTTGACCATATAGCTATAGCGAAGAACCTCTTTTCATGACTGGGATGAGCAATACTGTGTACAGACAACTGTGCCAATAGATTTAAAGATAACACAGGTAAACAAAACTACGCTTCAAAAAAACAACTATTGTATTTTACCTCAGCGCTGAGCTCTGAATACGAGTCACATGATTTTCTCAAAGACTTTTTACAGTCTTAGGAACATGTTGAAAAAATCAGTGGGCACAAGTTCAGTGTTTCAATAGGAACGTGCTCAATTAATAACATCCATTTTTATATGAAGGAAATCAAGTATTCGTTGCTGTATTTTATTCCCTTAAAAATCTGTTAATAATATAATTCAAGTATTCCTTCCAATGTTTTCTATCAAATCAATAATTTCCCGTTTCAATGATTTCGAATTGAATGATCTATTCAAAATCAAAAAGCAAAACTATCGGTATCCGTGGAAGCATTATGGATTAATATGTTGAAGTCGTCAAAAACTTACGTATGAAAATGTTTCACTTAAATTTAAAATTTGCTCCAAAATATTCCCCGTAAATTTGAAGGAGCATCACTAACAGTCGAATAAGATTGTACTGCACTTGACATTCTTCAAACATTTCCACAACGTGAAAATCTGACCAGATTTGAAATTGTTCAGACACTTCTGCAAGGGCATAAAACGCCATTAATAACAACCGTCGTTCAGCGAACAAACAGAGCTGTTGCCCAACGCACAACGCAACCATGCTCAAAAATATAAATTGGGTGCAGAAACAAGCGAAACTTGTAAAAGAACTCACCATATAACACAAATACAGTAACCCATGCGGTATCATATCAATATCGCGCCATACCGCAAGACTTAACAACGCTCCGACTCGACAGACCACTGAAAAAATAGCGTAGCGAGCACGAGTATCATAGGTTTAATTTGACATGTCTGCGTCGGAGTGCTCGCACGACTCGCAGCACGTGTTCCTGGCGAGTTTACGAGCTCGGTGAGAGTGTGGGATCTGCTTCTCGCGTGAATTGCAAGAGGGATCCGCAAGAGATCTGGGGAACCAAATCTCGGCACACGCAAAGATCTTGGCGACTGATCCTACTCATCGACAGACCGGCGAAAAATATCGATGTGATAAAACTGCGAAGAAAAATGAAAACGCCCACAGATTAAGTCGTCTGGTAAGTCATTGATCAAAAAGGAAGTTGAGATGATCTTTCACACTTTTTAAAACAAGCTAAGCGTCTCTACAGAGTGATACGTGTCTTCGCTGACGCTTTTTCCACGTTCCCTTTTCTACGCACGATCATTCGTCATTCATCTCATTCAGAGCTTATTCTCAAAAAATTTTGCCCGTGTTATCCTGAACATTCTGCAAGAAAAAACATTCTGCGGGATAAATCAAGCAAGAATATCCTCACGTGGATTATCTGTTATTCTGTGTTATATTTTCTGTCATTAACATCAGCAAAGCAATAACTCTACATCAATTCATAGCAATGAATATAAGTAAATTATTTTGCATCACTTAATTTCATTAAGGGAAATCATCTGATAAACATTTTTCAGTAACTTCCACCATTATATCTTTGCGAAACTAGACATACGAGTTTACCTTGCTTTTTTTCTAAATATTTTACCTTCAGTTGCACTCCACAACGCAAAGAAGTTTGATCAATACTCAATTCTCAAATATTGAACATTTTTCTCTGAACGGACTTCACAACAAGCCTTGTTCGGAACTAGCAGGATTCCAAAGACAGTAACACTTGACATATACAGGGTACTCCTCAAAAAAATGTACTCATCCTTTAAAATCATTACCCAAGTATTTTTTGTTTCTGTTTCAGGTGCAACTAAGTTTTCTTTTGTTGCATTTAATTTTCTTAGGCTTCATGTTTTTTCTTTGATTTAACATATTTGACTTGCATCTATGTCAATAAACACCTACGTCAAAACAAAATACACAAGTCCTGGCTAGTTTAAAACTGAGTACATATTTTGGTACACCCTGCATATGTATGTTAATTCTAAAAGCGAAGTTTATTGAGTCAAAGCAAGCGGTTAATTAAAATTTAATAATAATTCATTTTTGAGCAAGTGAGCAGGCAAGAATGAAAGTATCAATTGTTTTCAACTAGTTATTGATTTCTGAGGGTTGTTTTGACCCAAATGAAAGTGAAGTAATTCACATGACTATATTTGCTTTCATCACTGCTGCGGCCACACTAAGATGAACAATAGCACTAAATGGGCTGCATTCAAATTGACTATTCCAATTTCACATTTATTCGGTTTCGAAACAAATACCATTTGAGACCTTAAGTCGACATATTTCATTTAGAGATTTATTGAATGCAATTTTATGGGAAATGACGTTGTACAAAAATACATTCTGACTGAATTGGTCTCGTTTCTTTTTAATATACATCACTAAATCAACTTCCGACGAGACGATTAATAACTGGTAATTTAAATTAATTTTTTTGCACGCCAGTATAGAAATAAATAACATATCTAAGCGACTGAACTTGGTGGTATACAAAAGAATATCACTAGCAATTTCTTCCGCCATCATCATTACCCCTCACACGATTGGAGGAATTATTTGTCAAATAAAACAGTTTTACTAGTATAACAGACCACCTACTTGACATTTTCAAGTCGATTCATGTGAATGACGACGACTAAGCGTTATTTTATCTCTAATGAAACTGAGTTAAAAAGGTGAAATATCAGGAGGAGATGATGGTTTGCCTACTCACAGCACCCCATAATGGTACGAGAAGCCAAACGGACGGTATGAAAGACAGATGCTATGAGTTTCATACGGTGAATGAAAAGATCAGAGTTGTGTTGAGCAAGCGTGAATATCTACTTCAACGACGAAAATTTGGTAATAATCGAAGACATCAACGCAGAGCAGGGGTTACTTCCACAGACACTTTCTGGAGGACATTAAGTTGAAATTTTCCATAAAATATTCTAGTAAAACGGAACCGCGAATAAAATGGTTGATTAATTCAACACTCATGAAAACCCCCTTAGAGGAATCGAAAGAAGGTATTGACAAATGTTGCAGTGGCGTCAGACTTGCAAGCCAGTGTGCATGTCCTAGCAGCGGCAGCTGCGTTAGGGCGTTCGTTAGCATATAAAACGAACTGTTGGTCCCATATTTCTGGTGAATTTAAAGAACCAACAATCTTGATAATCAAGTATCAAGAACAAAGTAGCCTTATTGAAATGAAAAACAAATTAATCAATGTGTATAAACAAGCAGAGCATTCAAAAAATAATTACAATAGTACCCAATAAATTTTTTGTCGTTTTTTATGACTGCTTAAAAACATTTTCTTTGTGTGTTTAAAACAATAACTATGACAACTCGTGACACAACGTTTCCCTTCAAAATAATTGTTATCCAAGTACACGCGGGAAATGAGCCTGCAGTGATACTGGCATCCCAGCATAATTAACGCAATCCACAGGAGTGCTTCGCACAAACCCGCCTGGCGCAGTGTAGCGCAGCAGCACCATTTGCGCTTGACATAAAATGAACAGTAAAAACATTTTCACTGAACTACGAAAGCTGGCGAAAACAAATTCAGTCGCTGGTGGGCATCTCATGAACTGGTAAGCGCGTCCTGAACTTGATCACAAGCTTAAACGCTCGTTTATACATTGCAGTAATGCAATTTACACATCGCGGTACGCAGAGGTTCAGAGTGACGATCAGTCCAACACTACAAAGCAGTGTTGTAGAGTTTCTGTAATTTTGTGTAGATGTTCAGTTCGTTTAATAGAGTTCTGTTCAAATTAAAAGACTAGGAATTAGAAATCGAGCCACGGCGGCAACATCGAGTGTCATCTATTCCAACGATCGACACAGTTGCTACTGGCGCCGAACAAATTGCTCGCTCTCTTCATTGACCTGAACTGATACTTATATTCACTGAATATAAGTTACTTTATATTTTTACGAAAGGCTTAGAAGTTATTTTAATTTTACAGGGGTACAAATTAATTTTACTATGAACGGGGCATAAAAGTTATTTTATTTTCAACGAGACTGTAAAACTTATTTTACTTATAACGTGTCATTTATGCACACGTTATTTATTTTACTATGCACGGGGCGTAAAAGTTATATTATTTTCAACGAGACTGTAAAACTTATTTTACTTATAACGTGTGCATAAGAGTCATTTATGCACACGTTTCATTTTTCAGGGGTATAAAAGTTATTATATTTAATTAATGGGGAATAAAGTTATTTCATTTTTTACGGGGGTATGAAAGTTATTTATTTAATACGGGGATGAAATTTTTTTCCCCAGGGTATAGAAGTTATCTTATCTTTCACGGGGGCGACGAGGATTATCGCAGTTGCCTGTCATGCTGTCGATGAACAGTTCCCGAGTGTTGTAATACAAAAAAGTATACCTACGAGCCGCGCATCCCTCCTACGCGAAAAGACGCTTCGAATGATGGTAGTTCACAAGTGTAACGTATTCAAAGGTAAAAGAGTCGCCATTGGTTGTGGGGCTAGTCTGGATGACGACACATCCTGGCCTGCTCAATAATTCGAATTGAAGCAACTCAGTTTTATTGCACAGTCATTCCTTGTAACAACGATTGACTAAATTCCGAATTACGATGTTTTTTATTTTAAATTCTGCTTTTAAATATTGTATTCACGCAGTATAAAATTCACGTTTTTACATTTCCTTGAGAGGAGTTACAACATCCTCTCGCAAATTTGCGACTGTCGTTAAGGGATTTAATCAGATAAATTCAGCGGAAAAATGATTAATTCGAGGCAAATCAAAATCGCGAATAAACTGCGGTTACAGATTAACAGGAAACTATTTTTCATCCAGCAATGCATCGAGCCAGGACCATCTCAGATTCGTATTCCACAACTCTAACGTGAGGTTTCTTTTGAGGTTTCATGACCTCAACATATGAGAACAAAAAATTAATACGAGAACAAGAAATTAATACGAGAGCAAGAAATTAATACAAGAATAAGAAATTCGCACGGGTACTAGAAATTAACACGAGAACAAGAAATTAATAGAAGAATAAGAAATTAATACAGGCACAGGATATTACTACGAAAACACAAATTAATACGAGAAAATGAAATTACTACTAGAACCTTAAATTAATACGAATACAAGAAATCATTACAGTTTCAGTACTATTCAGGCTGTACGTAGGTGTGTGATGTTCCTTTCGCTACAGCCCAGTTTAACTTTTTCGCCGGAGCATGCATGTTTTTCGCCGCCCAAGCGATTTAAATACTTGGGCGGCGAAAAATATGCATGCAGCCGGCGAAAAAGTTAAACGTTCGACTGGGAGGGCTCTTCGATCGCCAGCTGCTGTGCATTATACTGCAGCAAATTACACATAAAGCGAACTCAGGTCCGTATAGCAAATAAAGAGATCAGGGTTGAGTTGAACAAGCTTGAATCTGTACTTCAATGACAAGAATGTGATAACAATCGATAACATTCAACGCAGTACTCAAATTGAATCGATTTAAAATACGACATAAAAAGTATACATGCCGAGGTGTTGACTCAACGTATCTTCTGGAATTTGAGGCCAAACGCCATCAATAATCAAGTGTCACCCATAATATAGACTTATTTTAAATAAAAAATGATTACTGTATAATAACATAAATTACAATAGGTACCAGTGAAATTCTGTGCCTTTTTCTATGGGTGCAAAAATAGTATACCTTCCGCCTGGATAGTGTATGGCTAATTAGGTCTCGACGCCTTCCCTGAGAATTCAACTAAAAAACAATGTTAAGAAACTGGGACGGCTTAGTGAACAAGTTCCTATTCGAAATTCTACCCTACGTCTTCACTATCACTACAAATTAGCCTACCTCTCAATGTATCCAAAATAATTAAAGCAATACGTTTGATTAATTTATTCAAAGGTATAATCAGTAATGTGAATACAGGAAACTACTAAATACTTGAAAGAAGAAGCAACGTACAGGGGAACATTTGTAATCACAACTGATTCGGAATTTCAATACTTATTCATCAGGGGTGAAATATAGGAAAATTTGAAGTATGATCATGAACATCAAATAAAGCCCACATCTGTCTCTTAAGAGCTAAGAAAAATTACTTCCTTACATTCTTGAACGAAGTACGCACAACTCTCGATCACACTCACGCACACACACACTCACGCACACTCACACACGCACGCACACAGATAAATACGTACAGAACACAGAATGCCGTACAGAAACGCCTGAAGTTTAATTTACGCTTTGCATCTCACCATTCAACGGAAAAGAAGACGAAGAAAAAAGGAAAAAAGAAGTAATAGCAGCAGAAGAAGAAATGAATATTTTATTCCCTCGGACGTAATTCAATAACGCATATACTTTTATACGTATAATAGTTTTTTATCAAGGCACTGATAAAGCATAGTATCAACAGGATATTCTCTTTAACATAATGGAAAATGGTTGGTTAATTTATATTAAGTGGGGGTGAAGATTGCATATTAACATTGAATTAATCATACATTTAGAATAGAATTATTCATACTGTTTGACACGGGCTTATAACTGAAAGACCCAGGTCGACTCTAATTGATTGACTTTATCAATTGATTCTTTATCCGTGAATAAAATATCCAAGGGAATATATCTTGATTGTTTCTCTTAATAACACAAAACATAATTAACCTTCGACACGGCTATTGTACACTTCGGATGGTTTGTCTATCAATTAAGGACGCTTATATGAAGAAAATTTTAAAATCCATTGTGTTGTAATATAGTTCACATGATTTACGACCTCAATCTATACACAACCAGGGATCATACCGTATAAAATTTACGTTACTGCTGTTTCTAGAGAGGAGTTACAACATCTACTCACAAATTCTAAGGCTTCCAGCCATTCACAACCTCAACATACGCACAACTAGTGAGGGTGGTTCACAGGCTTCCAGCCATTCACAACCTCAACATACGCACAACTAGGGAGGGTGGTTCACAGGTTTCCTGCCATTCACAACCTCAACACACGCACAACTAGGGAGGGTGGTTCAGAGGTTTCCTGCCATTCGCAACCTCAACACACGCACCACTATAGGGAGGGAGGTAGCAGCACTGCAATAATTTGCATGCGCGCAGCAGAACGTAACCTCAGTATAGCGGTAACCGCACTTTGCGGTCACTTGCTCTACTCGAGAATATAGCTCTGCATTTTCACGCTCTGCACCAACTTTGTGCTGCGAGGAAGCACACTATGGAGTAGACACTTATGTGATATTAATATAGAGTTGCGTGCTATCGTGATATGAACTATGAAAGGCGAGTTTCATTGAAATCTGCCACCATGTTTCGAGATTAAACTCGCACACAAGCGCACGCTTTGGACCTGATAATTAGAGAGTCTTGTCTAAGACGCGTACGCGTAAATAGAAGAAAGAATAATAAATTATACGGATGATTACTTCAAAAAGTGAAGAAGAAATTGTGCAAGCGCAAATGGTGTTATTAGTAACGAAGACAGTTCTAATGGATAATTAGACCATGTTTAAACACCTCAGGAAGTTCCTTTTTGATGAAACTTTTTAAAACAACAGGGTGCAATGGGTGACAACTTGTGAGGCATTAACTTAACGCTTTGAAAAAAACAATTGCTTTAATTTTACTACTGTGCGCACGCAATGGATTTAAAATTCATTAGCAGTTCCCGGCGAGCTTTAGAGAAACGAAAATTAGCCATACAGAGCAGAGGAGGTGCGCTTCGGTGAGGTTACAGAGGTGCAGGGAGCAGGAAGGGAGGGGAGGGAGGCAGGAAGGAAGCAGGATGGGGGGCTGCGCTCAGCAATCATTAGCACTTCCGCGCAGCAGCACAACGCACCTGGAGCTCAACACGCAAGTGTGCGTACGTTCCCATGCTCAGCACGCCATCCGTCCTGCGCGCCCGCTCTGGAAGCTTGAGCTGCTCGTATATGTCGAACCTCTACGATGTCATTGCGAAAACTCCTCGAACATGTGAGTGTATGCGTCTCATCATTGTCTCGTTCCTCATAAATGGAAGTATCATTTGTCTAGATATGAGTGAACTTCTTCTACAAATTTCAACGAACTGTCTCAGTTTTCAGCCGTTGAATATTTAGCGGATCGAAAATGAGTAATGCGGAGTCTTATGCCTACAAACGGTGCACTAATGTTTCTTATTAACTAAACATTCGTTTGGTCAGATCATGCGTAAATTCTACGTATTTAAAAGAAAAATAGAGCTATAAAAAGAAAGCCTTTCTCATTTAATTCACTGGAACACAAACGTGTTACATCGAATGCTGAAAAAGTTATGCACGTAGTGTAACAGAATTGTGAGATTAAATAAGTGGTATCACCAAGTGACGTACATTTTTCAACAGTAAAAGTGATGAGCGTTCAAACAACGTCAGTAACGAATGAAATGAAAACAAAAAGTTCCATGATGTACACGACACGCACAAATTGATACGTCTCATCGATCACATCCATGACCACAGGGTCTGACAATGAACAAAATATTCCGACCCAGAGAGTGGCACGGGGAATAGGAGACGCACCTCAGACTGGCATGATCACCTTCTTAACATAACGTGAAGTATTTCATGCATGGGGCGACGAGGTGAGTACAGTTCACGCCTTATAATGTAACCTAGAATGCTGTTCACTTAAATTGAACCAGTTATATGCGACGGATCTTGTTACAGTTTCATGCGGCTTTGGCTGAATTGAAAAACGGGCTGCATTACAATTTTTCCCCTTCAAAACACTATGCATTATAGTTCCTAGCCTTCATTACGTCACAGTTTACACCTTCCAATACCTCATCATAGTTCACCCCTCCAGTGCGTCATAGATCCCAGCCTTCATTACGTCAAAGTTTACACCTTCCAATACTTCATCATAGTTCTCCACTCCAGTGCGTCATAGATTCCAGCCTTCATTACGTCACAGTTCACACCTTTCAATACATCAATGTTCCACCCTTCAATACGTCACAGTTCACACCTTCCAATACATCAATGTTCCACCCTTCAATACGTCACAGTTCACACCTTCCAATACATCAATGTTCCACCCTTCAATTCGTCACAGTTCACACCTTTCAATACGTTATCATAGTTCTCTCCTTCAATACATCATAGTTCCCACCCTTCACGTCATTGTAGTTCTCACCCTTCAGTGCGTCATAGTTTCTACTCTACAGCGCGCTCTCACCCTCCTTCAGCGACCACCAGCACGAGGCCCCGTGCCCTGAAGGGCCTGCCTGTAAGAGAAGACGAGGGGCCGCATTTTCCAGGCAAAACTGGCTGGGCTCTCAAGTGTAGCTCTAGGCCAGCCAGGCTGGAATTACAGCCTTCACTAATTATTCATGAGTGGAGCAGTTTTACAGGACGTCCCGGCAGGGCAGGCTCGCACCGCGAGAGAAGCGTTCCAGTCCGGCATGCGAGTTGGGCCCGCACTCTGCGGTAATTATACCGGGACCTTTGCTGGACGTTGTCCCGGACAACAGCGCTGGTCCCGCTGGGAAATTGCTCACACGACTAAATTATACCGGGACCATTGGGTGATATTGTCCCGGACAGCAGCGCTGGTCCCGCTGGGAAATTACTCACACGACTATATTATACCGGGACCATTGGGGGATATTGTCCCGAACAGCAGCGCTGGCCCAGCTGGGAAACTGCTCACACGACTGAACAAAATTTGGGCATCAATAAAAAACATCTGCGCACTGGTATCTAGAAAACGAGGTTTTTGAATTAAGAACGTAAATCCATGCCAGTTAAAAATTAGTTTGACTTTTTATTTCCTAAACATTGATCGACGCTCAGAAAATGTAAAAATAAAACTTCAAATTATAATTTTTTGTTCTTAAAAGATTCTTAAATTTCAGCTGATATTTAATAAGATAGCGACAATCTCGGAGAAAATAGTTTTCAAAGGCGCAACGGAAAATATTTCGAGGCCATATTTGAGAATTACACGTATTCTGAATAACACGTATTGTTAACCTTAATTAATTTAGAAATTTTCAACACTTTATAAGAAGGTCATTTTAATTTCACTCGTCAGACACCTACATTTTATTCTTTATTTGAGCTTGGAAATTCCCTCATTGAAGATCTTCTCTTACCTATAGAGAGCAGAAAATCAAGGTTATACCACTAACCAATTTTGCAGTACCACTTGAATACGTTGTAAGGTTCTAAATAAATAAAGGGACCTAACGAAGGACACTGAATTAACATTAATATGAAATGTTCAAAATGTTCACTGTTATTTAAGGAGTAAAATTTACCCTCTTGTATCCAGAATCCTTCCATATTTCATCGAAATCTTTTTCGTTTCGTCAAGAAAAAGATTTTCACTCAGGTTATCAGAAATTTGGCATCTAAAAATAAAGTTCAACTGAAAATTGAGAATCTTTTAATAAAAATAAAACTTGAGCGTCGACTCAAGTTTTATTCATTTATCTGAAAATAAGCAAAACAAGCTGTGATCAATACGAGACCGCTAGGGTAAGTAAAAGTTGTCGGGAGAGACAGAATGTCCAGTGCTCATAAAAATGAATTACTTGTGATCGTGGTCATAATATATTCAGATGCCACTGCGAACAAAATTTATTGGTGTAGGCTTTCGCGTATTTAGAATTTCTGCACTCTAGGCGAGTGAAAATCGCCAATGAGAGAAATTTCTGAACTCGAATTACGAATAAAAAATGTTTTGCGTATGAAAGTCAAAGAATTCTAAGAGAAAATATCAAATTAAAGAAAATACTGCAAAACATTTTCACATTTGAATTATATCAAGTCGATGCATCAACATAGCTCCCATTCAGTTCTTTGAGTTTATACAGCGCTAAACCATTAACCCCTAGAAGAAGTAACAGTAGGGAAATATTCTTTGTAAAATGAATATTTTTATCTAAAGATCGTACCCTCGCGGTGCAGCATGTTTTGAATCGCACACGATGACTTTTTGTGTGTTGACTTTCCTCTTGAGTTATTACTGGAACCCAGTGTGGATGGTGACAAATAAGCCATGAAACACAGTGTGGATGGTGACAAATAAGCCAATGAGTCAGCAGACACAACGAGAAACATCTCAACATCTATCACCTCAGCTAGCGTGCCTGAGCCGTCAAAAATGACAATCAAACCTCTCTCAATGAGTCTCATTTAATTTCATGTGAGCAATTGTTATAGAGCAACATTGAACTGTGCTGCTAAATATGTACATAGTAGGATTAATTACTCCCTTATTATAAACAACTGTGTGTGTTGAACGTTAAGTGACACAAGCTTGCTACATTTATGAGCTTCCCTATACCGTATGTCCCACAAAAACCCGAGCCGAGTACTTATTTTCCCGAATCCGTAATACCCGTAATTATTTCCCGTATCAATGGTAATCAGAAATACCGCATAATTTTGCTTGAAATTAAAGACATATGGTATTCTTATGATGATATTACTGATACGGGAAAATAAATACTCGGTTGTTTTTTATGGGACAAACTGTATAACTCATTTAGAAACTGATAAAATACGAATAAATCAATCAATTAAATCAATGCAAATAGGTTTCAATAGTATTCGAATGGTGATTATTTAAAAAAAAACCCTTCGTCACAACACGCCCCGCAGCTGCTGCTCTACAATTATTACCCAGCAAGTCATGCTACTCTTCAAATCTTAAACACTTTTCTGGCCGGACGACCACACTTGCCGGTAAGCCACCACATACACGATGTAGTGAGTCGAACATTAGTTTAACAAACCATCACAGTGGGCAGACAAGCAGGTGCAGCCGTAACATCGGCCGTACCAGCCTTTGGGTCATATGGTAATTTAGGATGAGTGAAAATTACTAATGACTCATGTTGCGAAAGTTGCCAAGATATTCAGTGGATCGTATACCTGGTAACTATCATACGCGCTTGATTCGTTAATTCGTGTGAGGTAAATTTAAGAGAATAAAATTGGTGGAGACGAAGTTATGTCCTTGAATTACAAATTAGATGTTGAACGAGTAAACGAGTATTGATTCCACCAATTATATGGTATTATCTCATGCGGACCTTGTCCTTACACGGATAAAAATGCGTCCCATTTAGTTAGAGCTTGAATAAACATTGTATTATATGAATAACAGTGGCAGTTTTTTGCATAAACTAATGTCTTGTACTTTGCTGTAAAAAAAACTTGAATGGATGGTTTGTGGAGGCATGATACATGGACGAAAGAGGAAACTGTCCAAAAGGGACACCGGAACGAAGTAAACTGTGAAGGAAATCATAAGGGCAGAACGTCCTGCATGAAAGTTACAGGATGTTCAGAGAGAAAGAAACAAATGGAGTCAATAAGCAAATGAAGGTTAAAACTGGAAACATGATACACATATTTCGTTGAATATGGATGTCGAGATTTCATAATCCTAGCTGAAATTCATCTTTTTAGCTTTTAGAATTTGATGCTTGTGATATGAATTATAAAGGCAATAATAAAGCTGCCGTGAATGAAAAAATTTCCAATTCGACGGCGAAACAAAAGTTATAGGATAAGGAAAGGATTGAAAAGAGATGAGAAAAAACAGCCAGCGTGAACATGAAAGAGCGGCGAACAAAATACTAACAACGAAAGAAACAAGTGGGAGCAGGTATGTATGCATTATGAGTCAACACACTCGCTATGTTAACACAGTCAAAAACGTTGATAATGGAAATTTGTAATCATCCCCGATATAATCGCAACAAATTTGAGTGACAGCATGAAGCACATCATTCATAGATAAAAACAAGAAATGAAAAAATCAAATGCGAAGTGGACATCCAAAATGTTAAAGAACGCAGGAGGTCGAGTACGTGCGACGCAGGACTTGAAAATGAACAGTAACAATCAGATGTGATTGTTAACGGCTCAACGACGCTCTCATATAGGACGGCAAATACATAAGTAGAAATGAGAGTAGCGGATTTGAAGAACCTCGGAAAATTTGCGTTCCTCAATTACGACCTTATACTGCATGAGATGATCTACTTACAGTCGACCCCTGAATTCTACGTCATCTTAGTGCGATCTCAACTTATCACGGATAAAATTATTTTGTTATTCAACTGATGCGCTGCTTGGTTCACGTTATGAACAAATGGAATTAATTTCATCCATACGAGTTGAGGTTCGCTTGAGTGATCGTTTAACTCGTAGCTCGTCTCTACATAATAACTTTTATAAGCTACTGGCATTTATAAGACAAACTTGGATTTGTGAGAATGATGTCAACTTTATGACACACAGCTACTGAAGTGAATAACACGTACTGTTCGCTACGCATGAAAACAACGAGTGTATTTATAGTCATATCAGAATGAAAAAGAAAGAAAATAAATGAAGAAAAACAGTTTATTTCCAATGAAGATATAGTGTAGCGTCGGTTTTTAAAATGACTCAACTTAAAGACCCTTAATGTATAAACAGATATAGCATCATAATACCCTTGTAATTTTCGAACAAATGATTGAGAGAAAAACATGAAGAAACATGTAAATGTATTCCTTTTATTGAATTATTCCATGAAGATAAAATAAGTTGAAGCGAGAATCGAGGAGTTAGAGAAAATAAGAATGCACGATTACAGAATGCACTGCCTAACTAAAAAAATTATGCGTAGCTTTACCAGAGTACTGGCGCGACTCTAAATTTAATGACCTCACCAGCCTTGACCCTGCCGCCTCCCGCACAAAATGAGCCTGTTTCCACCAGACGTAACTCGCTGACGTATATGCGCTACACTCAACAAGCATACGTATTTTATTTGAACGATTCTGAGGCATCCATTTCCCCGATGGCATCAGTTTATACTTGGACAAGTTGAGAATAACAGCGGTAGCAAATGATAGCTGTTCCCCATAGATACTTGATGTGGACTTCACGCTTCCTCCACCTGCGTACGAGCTGTACGGACACGCGTACTGTTTTGTCTTCATGGCCGCCACGGCCATTAATTGCTCTCTCATAAGCTCAAATTTAAAAATATTAAGCGCCGAATTGCTGTCTAAATGTACCGCTGCCTCCATGAGCAAATTATTTGAAAATTCGACCCCATGCACGTTAGTTCAAAAGCCCCAGACATCTGTGAGGAAGATGCACTTTCACCACCAAGGAATACTTGACGCACTCAAAGCGTTAAACTGAGCCTATCATGTGATTCTGATTTTATCCCTTGCTCGGAAATTAAGCACACAGAAACTCATTTTCATTAAAAAAGGCATTTTCAGAGAGCGACGCTCAAACTAGTCAGAAACATAATGTATCAAAACAGCCAGAGTCAAGTTAATTCGTTGAGTCATTCTTTCTTAGCTGGTAAAGGGTTCAGTATTAGAAATACCATGAAGAGTATATAAAAACATAGCGTGGAACTGGAACGTTTCCTCCAAAAGCAGACGCCTAAATGCAAGTAAAAGTTAATCGCATTAGTATATTTTACGCAAGTGCACATTGTCGATCGTGTGCCTTCTTGTAAAGGGAAAATGTTTGAATACATGAAAATACACATAACAACGCCAAGTATATGTACACATATGTATATAAATCGTGATAAAACTAACAAGAATCGTATACTGTACCTTCATTTATTTTACTTAAGCGCTCCATTTCAGCAACGCACTCGGTGTAATTTTCGGTCATATATGAAGTTTAATACATTCAGTGATGGGAACCGCGGATTCATGACATGACGACTTAATTTTCTTACTCCGGATCTCGATTCTAGCTTTCTTTTGTCATTCTGATGCTGAACATTCGGCCGCCTCGTGCACAGCTATCATAAGCGCAGTCACACTAATCACCCTTAGGCATAATTTACATACCTCATTAATGATCGACACAATCCTCAAAACACCTACATTAACTTTACTAATGCCATAGAAGTCCATGCTTCTATTAACTCGCATGGCTAATCATGAAAGCAGTCACGTAAAGCACATTGATGCATTTATCTAATTTTCAAATTTTATGTGTGACACGTACCTATATTACTCACAAATCTTAACTATCATTATTTCTTTGTCTAATTAACATTCTCCATGAAAACCGCGCTACATCAACCCCTGACCTACACTCTACAAGCCTGCATCACACCTACGCGCTCAGTCATCAGGCTGACTTGACTGCTTTACGCCCGCATCCCCACTACGCACGCAGTCATCAGGCTGACTTGACTGCTTTACGCCCGC
>JACJUY010002153.1:89751-115492 GCA_014220935.1 Platorchestia sp. MABIK
ATCCCCACTTCGCACTCAGTCATCAGGCTGACTTGACTGCTTTACGCCCGCATCCCTACTAAGCTCTCAGTCATCAGGCTGATTTGACTGCTTTACGCCCGCATCCCTACTAAGCTCTCAGTCATCAGGCTGATTTGACTGCTTTACGCCCGCATCCCCACTACGCACTCAGTCATCAGGCAAAGCTGACTTGACTGGCCTGCAGTAAAACTTGGCTGACGTCGGCTGGATTGTCAGCAAGGAAAGATTAACTATTGGAAGATCGGTATCTGCTACAAATAAGGACAGCTTTCCTTATAGTACCGAACACCGCTGACATGAGATCAACTTGGTAAATAGATCATGGTTTCGGCTGCTGCCATCACCGAAGTATATATCTGGTCATCAGCGATCCAGAATAGAGCATCGCTACCGACATAACACTCACTATAAGTATTGACACATCGCCATCTAACCTGGCAGCGAATAGATAAGCGAAACATTGTTGCATGTTATACATTCGCATCAACTTGTCAATACTTACACACAAAACTTTCACATTTTCCATCAAGTTCGGGGAATATCGAAGTACGCTCAACTATATCATTATCGCAGGTCATGTTCTGCACACCCCTTTAACACGTCAACTGTAGTGGGTTAAACTGACGTATAATATTCAACTGAAATAAGAATTAATTTTAGAAATCAATTTTGTAAACAACGAACATTACGTACATCGTGCCCACATGTAGTTTTCAATAAATATATACGAAAATTGAGTTTCTGATTGCTGGTCGCTCAGCAGCATTATGAAAATCCCCTCACGCAGTGACCAACTGTGGTCACGTCGCAGTCGGTGTTAAATTCTGCTTAGTTTAGATGTTTTCATTGGTGCACGTGTGTAACCGCTATTGTATTAGGATAATAATGCATCTGCACTAATGTATGCAGCCAATATACTTCTGTATCTTTTTAAGCAATATAAACAATAAGTACTAGTCTAGAATATATTTTTCTGGGTGGTTTATTGCATGCAGTGCAGCGCAGACATGTAAAAAGGTGTTAAGTTCATTACTAATGTTTTCCTATAATCCTATTGTTTTCTTTTTATTCTAGCCTATGGCAGAGTACCCGATGTAATTCTCCATTAAATAATTTTTAATTCATTAAAAAAAGTACGTGGTGGATAACGAACCATTCGTAATCCAAAATTTTATTGATATTTAGCGTAATGCGTAATTTTTACTGTAAAAGAACCCCCACATGAAGCAGCTGATTAAAAAATATACGCTCATGAGCAAAAGTACGCAGGCTTTCGTCCCCTAAATAATTGCACAGTGCTACACGAGTCAAGCAAATATTTGGCAGGCGAGAAGTCAGCCACGCAATTTTCACATGCACCCGCCACCAACGTAAATTTTTAGTGAGAAAGTACGAATTCCAAACGAATATTTCCCTGGCTTGAGAGGGCCTTATTTTCAGGCCTGCTTACCCCCACCCTGCCCCCCTCTCCCTGACATTCCTCAGACCAGAGCTGCGGGCAAGAAAGGCCTCTCAGCTACAACGAACAACTTTGTTTTTATCCCTACGACTAGAAAATGCATCCCAGCCCCAATAAAGTACGAACAAATTTTACTCTAGTGAAAGGAATAATTATTTAGAGTTAAATCCAGGTGAACAGTACACAGAAGAAGCGCAACGTAGCGTATCATACACAACGTAATTCACATCTCTTGTGCCTACTATGCTCCGAAGTGCAATTCATTTTTGCGCGCACAGCGAGAAAGCTACCCAGTAACTCAGCGCCGTAGAAATAACATGGAGTAGAGAGCGCGTTGTGCCTCTCTTGCTCGCAGGTCGTACAATATATTCCCAGTAACCCCGCTCACGTGGGGGGTGTTGCCATCCCCTCTTTACGGCTCCGTCCCACCGCGCACCCCAATTTCTTCTCTGTCCCATGCACGAATATGAGGAATAGAAATAAAGGAATAATCGTAGTCTATGTATTTCAGTGAAATGGGGACACGAATATCATAAAATACTCGAAACTTTTTCATGCTAATGAAATATTTAGCTATTTCATGTACAGAAAAAAATTCAAGGCTGTCGAGAACGTCCGAAACATTCTGGAATAGGATGTTGGATGTGCGTTCGTCCCAGAGCGGCCGGACGTTCCGCCATACCATTGGCTGCTTTTGAACTTCGCGCTCTCTACCTGCAGCCAATCCCGCAGCAGGAGAGCCCCCACGTGACTGAACACAACTCAAGCAACAGCTCTCGAGAGAAATTTCAGTCAGTCAAGATGGAGGACGGCGCGGGTGACACAGTGTGCGCGTCCAGTACTCATATATCGTGCTTATATCCAGAGATTCTGGCTATGATCTTTAGTTATTTGGATGTGAGAGAAAAAGGGCGTGTTGCGCGAGTGTGCAGTGCTTGGAGAGATGCGTCTTACCATAAAGGAGTATGGAGAGGAGTAGAGGCGAGAATACACCTGCGAAGGGCAAACCCGTCGTTGTTCCCTTCGATGGTGCGGCGCGGCATCCGTCGCGTGCAGGTGCTGTCGTTGCGGCGCTCGCTGAGAGACGTTATAAGTGGGGTGCCCACGCTCACGTCCCTCAACTTGTCGGGATGTTACAACATCACAGACATCGGCCTGTCCCACGCCTTCTACCTCCAGCACAGATGCCTCACGCGCCTCGACTTGGCCCTCTGCAAGCAGATCACAGACTCCGCGCTGGACCGCATCAGCCAAATGCTGCCCAATTTAGAGGAGCTCGAGCTTGGCGGCTGCAGCAACATAACCAATTCAGGGCTCGCCATGATAGCTTGGGGCCTCAAGAAGCTGAAGAAGCTAGACCTGCGGTCCTGTTGTCATATCAGCAACCAGGGCATTGCAAGTCTTAGTGGTCAGGACTTGAATAAAAGCACTGGGACCGAGTCGCTCGAGTATCTGGGGCTCCAGGACTGCCAGAAGCTGTCCGACGAGGCCCTGTTGTACGTGTCGCTGGGTTTACCCTCTCTCATTAGCATCAATTTATCTTTCTGTGCCAGCGTGACAGACTCCGGGCTGAAGCACCTAGCCAGAATGCCTCAGCTGAAGGAGATCAACCTTCGGTCGTGCGACAACATATCCGACATGGGCATCGCTTACCTCGCAGAGGGTGGTTCCCGCATCACGTCTCTGGACGTCTCTTTTTGTGACAAAATTGGCGACCAGGCTTTAGTTCACATTTCCCAAGGTCTCTACTCGATGAGATCTTTGTCGTGTTCTGCGTGTAATATTAGCGATGCTGGAATTGAGAGAATCGGGAGGAGTCTTCATGAATTGGACACTCTGAACATCGGTCAGTGCGGTTTGGTGACGGACAGAGGCCTGCAGCTCATCAGTGAGCATTTAACTAACTTGTACAGCATTGACTTGTACGGCTGCAACCGCATCACGACAGTGGGTCTCGAGAGAATCATGCAGCTGCCACGCCTGCACGTCTTAAATCTAGGATTGTGGCACAAAAGGTGACCCGAGGCCACTCTAGAGCTCCCTAATAAAGTACTCCACCCACCACACACTCTCAGACAACCAGGGCCGCTGGTGCCGACCACGTCCAACCATTTCACGCCTCCACCTCACCCCCAGCCTACCATCTGAAATGAAATGCCTCACCGTCAGCAACGCGTGCGAATCCTGCTAGTCGTTACAATCCCATTCCGCATCCCGCAAGTTGGGTCGACCGCTCTGCATATTATTTCCGCACAAGGTTTCTTCATGAAAAACGATTCTGGACTTCACGCCATCATTTACTGTCATTTGTTTCTCACAGATACCATCTAAAAGCTAGTCCTGCACTTGCACCGAACAGGCCGGCCTGAGACTCGCTCTGCACGAATCCTTGGAACAAATTATGCTGTGCCCGCTGGCGAAATTCCTGCGTACCCTTCTTCTATCCAGTCATGGTCGGGCATTCTGTCTTCTTCGACGACTGGTGCGAAATATTGAACTTGAACTTCTGCTGAAAAAATGCAATAGAAATAGCAAAGAGAGTGAACGTAAGAAATCTTGATGCGTGGAGAAACTCGACATGCGCGTGAAGCTCCGGCTGAATGTTGACCGTGTCCTCGTCACGTGATTTCCTGGATTATCAGAAACACGATTGTTCAGCGGATTGATGCTCGTGAATTTTCTCAAGAAATGGTGCCAAAAATAGTTTAAAGTTTTGTAAGAATGAAACGGGAGTTTTGAGACCTCGGTGATACGGGAAGTGTGTTATAGTTTTGTGGTGAGGCTGGTATAAAAAAGTCTTGCCGCATTCGTGTCGGTAGTTAGAAAAGGAGGAAGGGAAATTATATAACGGAGCACCAGACCGTAAGCTAGACCTAAGGACACTTGTAATCGTGTAAATAAATTCCGTTTTATTATTCTACGAGTGAGACGAGCATCCGATATGTCAGCGTCTATGTGATATGTAACTCTAAGCATAATAATTGTGCATACGTATGGTAGAGGTAGTAACTACGCTGTAAGGAACTTGCCATGTTTAGATGTACAGCTCGCGCCGTTGTAAAGATCGAATGATTCTGGTTGGCAGAGATAGGATTTGTTGTTATGTAACTAGTGCTAAAATAGTGCATATATACACTCGAACTGTTCTCAATCATTGTTTTGCCGTTATTTATTAATTGATTTGCCTACCGAAAAAAAACACCCTTGGAATATGATCTATTTAGGTGCTGTGTGTTTTAAATTATCTACGTACATGTGTATAGAACGAGTCACTTGAAAGATACGTAATGTACGTGTAATTTGCTCAATAGTTTTAAATTTTTCATTGGGTCATGAAAAGTGATGACTGCACTTATCCAACGCCGGTGATGTGTAAAATTTGAGTTTTTCTTCTTGATTTGTGACATTCCAATCAATTTGTACGATCAAACGAGACAACTTTGTAAAAAACGATCCCATGTAATCATAACACGTCAATGAAAAAAGCTTGAAATTTTCCCACCACAATTCAATTTTTGTACAATATTCAAACTAGGATAGAAACGCATCGATAAATTGCAAGCATGCCATAATTATTATTTGTCCCCTATAATTGGAGAAAATAAAGCACTGAAGATTTTAAAAGTTCGCTCTCATTTCATGTTCTCATTATGGCCGATTCAAAAACTTGATTCGAAATTTCTAAATATTTCCCATTGGTTCAGTTTGATCTAAATATTTCTCATTGAATACCAAACTCGTAGATACGCGTTCAAATTCACTGAAAGCCAAAGTTTTCAATTGAATGGTAAGCACAAATTCTGTCAGTAGGGCATAATGTTTGACGTTAGCGAGCAGTGGGTGAAATGTTTCTTCGAAGGGCAACAGGACACTATTTTTCTATACTCGACGGACAAAATTAATGCGCACCAAGGCCTTGCGTTTCATGCAGCTGGACAGGAATATTTCTGCCTGTGTTCCACCAGTGGCACACCGCCACCTGTCGTTGCGTCGAGTCCGTAAATAAAGCAGTTCGTAATCGTTCAAAAACATTTTTTCTATCTCTTTCGGTTTTCTGAGAGGACGAAATATCTCTCATCAATTCAATGTGAATCCAATTCCCTTTTCTAAAATATCTTGTGAAATTCGTTCTCGTAAAAGTTCTAGTGGGAATAACATGAGTGAGCTGCCTGCCATCTTCTCTTTTTTCACGCTATGCAGCATCAGTCATTCGATAACTTTTGCAAATGTTTCGACAACTGACAGTATTCAGAATTGAAAAATGCCACAAATTGTTATTTTACTCCTCATATTGTTTTTGAATTGGTATTTAGTTAAACCTGTGTAGTTTCGGCTTGAAATTAAATGGACTGGAATGCAATCCAAGCTGTCGACCGCCAAGTCTGTGATGACAGTTACGCTGACGCAGCGATTCGAGAGTCACAAGGCGAGGGTGCTGGGAGTTTCATTTTTAGGAATATCTTTGTACATTACGCGAGTTCAAAATCTACATAAATAGCAGGTTATCAATGACAGAACCAAATTGAAAATCATTGAAATGTTTATCAATGCATTTGGAAAAAGATAATCTGATCATCGAACAGATTATTGAGAATAAGATGCGGTACTATTCCCGACCGTGCCATGAGACCCCCACTTCAGGTCGCAAGAAAAGTGTTCAGTGTTGGCGGAACCTTTGTACTTTAGTGCGGCGAGACCCAAACCCTGGTGTTATTGAGACAGAGCCTGTACTTTAGACAGTCTACTATCGAGCGGGAGAAATTTTAAACTTTTTAAATTTTCGTGATTGATGGCTTTTGTGAATAATTTGTTATTAGTCACCAATCTTGAGCCAGCTAGCTCACAAAAGCTCCCTTACATGCAGCGCTGGATGATATTGGTACATGGGTTAAAATTTTCCTGAATCATATTGTTTCATGATGAATGTACTGCCATAAAGAATTTAATATCGCCTTGACAATATGCGGCGCTGCTATTTTTGACTTAAATCCAGAGCTGACATCGCATCAATTTCTTGAAGGGGTTTCATGACACTCGGTCTAGGAAGCAAAGCTAATATTTCTAACAAATACAGGGTGCTGCAAAAGTCACAATCTACTAATGTAAATTAATTCAATTTATTGATAATTAAAAGTTCAGTCATTAAAGACTACTCACAATACGGCTGTAGCCTTCGTTAAGGTCCAACGTTTACGCAATATGAGACTCATCAAAGAACAGTGAGCAAGTTAGTTACATCATGACAAACAACCTTCGTAATGCATCCCGAGTATCTTTAACGAAGTGAACACTCGAGTTTCAGCTCTTACTTGCAATGCCTCGTGTGCCCTTCAATTTCAACGGAATAGAAAACACGGTGAGATGGCTTATGCTGCACCCTGCATTTGCTTGAAATACATTCCTCACTATATGTCCTGCGTAATTCGCATACTGTATAACTGATTGACAGCTTTAGATGTGTGTCTCGTTCGCAAGCAACGAACTCGTCCAATTCCGAGAACTGTATCGTCAGGAAACGTATGAGTCGAGGCTTAGTGCAGGAGTTCCCACACCAGCGTGCGTGCGTGCCAACTGTGCGTGCTCTATATCCAGGCAAATCTATACGAACTCATGTGCGCATCATGCTCAAATTCTACGTGAATTTCTGTCAGTCCGTTTACACTTGTGTCTGATTTTTATACGTCTTAGTGTATAAACTACTTCTGGCGTTATGAAATTCGGATATGAAATACATACACAAAGTTCGCATCAAAATATATCGGTATAATGAAGTTCTGACGGGAAAAATATGTTTGACTATAAAGAATCCGAGTGTGAAGTTTGTGTGTATTTTATTTCATGAAGTTCTGACATTAAAAATATATCTGACTTCAATGAACTCCGAGTGTGAAATATCCAATATATATTGGATTTCATGATATCCGGAGATGGGAGATATATGTATTTGGTTTTATAAAATTCCCACTAGGAACATGCCCAAAATTCATAAACACAGATATAGAGCACAGGATCTAAGTTGGCACGTCACGGACGCTCGTGTTAGAGCTCGTAGAAAGTTTATACGTACTGTAAAACTCATATTACTAAACTGACTGTATTAACTGTAGCTGTAGTTTTTAGTGATACCATTGTATACGATCAGGCACGGGTGCATTTATGTAGCTCTGTTCTTAGCTCATGTACTACGAGAATGTGTTGTGTCTTATACATACCTGCGTTTGGTAAACGTGTGCCAGTTCTTATTTTCCTCTTGCCATTTTTTAGTTCAGAATAAGGGGTCAGTAATCTCACTGTATAAGGAAGAGGTACGGGACATGTCTTAAAGTGTTACACATCACGCAACAAGCGCAGTTAATTTGGTGCTTTTCTTCATTTTGTGGGATGGCACAGATGCAAGACACTGATGGTTTGCCTCATTCATTTACATGAATGCAAAGTTCATGTACTTCAGGACTACCTGATTCCCTGTAAATAGGGTGTTGTTCGCTCATCACAACCGCTGTCATCTTTCAACTCGGAATGAACTCATTGTGTTTTGAACAATTTTGACTCGCCTTCCCACACTTTTGACCAGGCCCCAGGTAATGGTCAGCTGAGATCAAAGAGGTCCCAATGAGCCGCAAATTGGCGACCCTCGCGTCTTGAAATTCTGCCAGCGGTAGCATTTATTTCCCGCCAATTCTAGTGAACTTTGCCAGCCTCCAGAACACGGCGAGATTCCTAACAAAATCTTTGAATTCTTCCTTGCTTGTTCCAAAGTACAGAAACTTTGCATTTAACTAGGCTCAACTGCTGTAGATAAAACTAGTCGGCTACTTAGTACTATGTATCCTTCAATTTAAACTAGGCGGCTACTTAGTACTATGTATCCTTCAGTCTAAACTAGACAGCTACTTATCAGTATGTCATTCAGTCAAAACTTGAAAGCCACTTATCGGTGTGTCATTTAGTCAAAGCTAGGCAGCTACTTATTAGTATGCCATTCAGTCAAAACTCGGCTGCTATTTATAACGATATAATTCAGTCAGAGCTGGTGTATCATGCAATCATATGTAACTAGGCAGCTCCCTTTCCGTGCACTTAGAAAGGAAAACCTGACATTCCTGCCTTTCTAATCATCAGACTATTTGCTTCACATTATTTCTATGGAGAAATAGCCTACTTGATGTTATTTATCAGATCATATTTAATTTATCAGAGCCTACTGCGAAACGCACTGATTTTTTTGGCTCATTTCAAATTCATCTTTCGTTTCAGTGAGGGAACTGAAAAATGCGTGTTCTAGAGTCAATCTGTGTGCGACGCAAAGATGGGAGCATTGTTCATGCAAATAGACAGGGCTCCTGTGTTATTGTCGAGCGGCCAACTCCTCTCCAGAGCTCGCGAAGAAGCTCGCCATGTGATAATCACGGCGGCTGTTTTGTGGTCGTTTCAGATTGAGTTCAAAAATATTGGATTTGTTTTTATTAAAAAATAATAACCACGTGAGGTTTTTTATAAGTTAGTTAATCTTTTGTTCAGATGGTCGCTGAAGTGATGAACCTGTTAGATGCGGTAGCCAGAAAAACAATGGGCGCATTAGTCCCGGAGTTCCTCACCCTGACTTTCGTGGGCATCGGCGTAAATTGAGTCGACTTATCGGAATCAACGTGACTGTTAAATTGACTGCAGTCTACTGTTCCTTGTTCCTAAATACAGCAAGTAAAAGAACACGTTCAGTTTGATCTTGAGGCTTGTTAGATCTTAGAATAAGTGAAGGGCAGGAATTTACAAGGAGATATTCTATTGCATGTAAGAAGTCATTATTTGTTGTGTAACCTTTTCTTTTAAGAGAGATTTGTACCCGTCTCTCGACACACCGAGGTATACTGATAACTTGTGCTTTAAATAACATTAATGTTTGCATTAGTGGGTTGCATTGCAATGTATGCGTACTGCGTCGAGCCCTACATAGTGAATGGTATTGAAGCGAGATGTATATTTATGTGAACTTTACGATTATTTGCTTCATTTAGATTAATATCCCATAAACTTTGCTCGTCATGATATAACAAAACGTGTGTGTACTCACGTCAAATGTATGCAGACGTGTCACGCACGATTTATTGCGGTTTTATATTACGGAGATATCTTAATGAAAGAATAACTTGAATCATTTGCTGTATTCTCCATACTTGGTCGAGATCAAAAATACATTGTTCTCATCTTATGTTGTTCAGCGTAAAACCAGTAAGTATTATTTATGTACTTTGCACAAATTTAGCATGCTAAATTAAAGTTATTTACGTGGTATCGACTGTAGGGAGGGAGATGACCAGGAATTTGTTGTTCTATTAGAGAAGTGAAGCTGCAGTGAGTTTCGAAAGTAAACGAGTCCAGATTTGTTGTGAATGCTACTTAGGGAATAAATCGAAAATGTAAGCAGGTTCTACTTAACAGTAGTTTTAACGAATCCAGATTTTTTGTGTATGTTACTTAGGGAAAAAATCGAAAATGTAAGCAGGTTCTACTTAACAGTAGTTGTAACGAATCCAGATTTTTTGTGTATGTTACTTAGGGAAAAAAATCGAAAATGTAAGCAGATTCTACATAACAGTACTTTTAACGAATCCACATTTTTTTTGTGTATATTACTTAGGGAAAAAATCAAAAATGTAAGCAGGTTCTACTTAACAGTAGTTGTAACGAATCCAGATTTTTTGTGTATGTTACTGAGGGAAAAAATCGAAAATTTAAACAGGTTCTACTTAACAGTAGTTGTAACGAATCCAGATTTTTTTTGTGTGTGTTACTTAGGGAAAAAATCGAAAATTTAAACAGGTTCTACTTAACAGTAGTTGTAGCGAATCCAGATTTTTTTTGTGTGTGTTACTTAGGGAAAAAATCGAAAATGTAATCAGGTTCTATTTAACAGTAGTTGTTAGCCAAATTTTTTCTTCCTTAAAATGAGCTTAAACGAATTTCTGACGAGGTGGAAACATGACACTTTATAAAGATGGCTGAATTCCTGGAGTGAATAGATTCTTTTTCATTTTTATTTGCGCAACGCCACTTTCTTTGAACATGTTAGACAATCATGTTGATACCTGTATAAAATGATTAGTGACTTGATCTGTATATGCCCCACTTAAATACTAAATTATACGGAGTCAAATGATACGTAAAAACTGATCTTGATGCTCAGCCGTCACTTGACCCTAATGGTGCTGATTTACGCTATCGCTGCGTACCCATGATCCCTTGCGCTGTAGGTGCTACAAATTACGATGTTTTCATGAAATTTCTGGCGAGTGCTGGTGTTCAGCAGCAGACGCATGGTCAAGTTTTGCGAAGAATGAAAACAATAGCGAATACCTTATTAGTCTTGAACACATTGAGCAAACAAAATTTAACTCAGAACTCTTGCGTGCGTTAGAAAATAACAAATACTTATGTTACATGTTTGGAAACTCGAGTTATCTCTAGATTTTTCAATTGGTTGTGGCAAACAAGTACATCAATTTCAAAACTTATAGATGATTACACAAGCGGTGTTTCATAAATAAGATCTTCAATGCTTTCACGCGCAGTTTCAGTACTGACGTAGACACTAAATAGGTGTTTAGAACATCTGCTCCCAGAGCTGTACATTACTCATTAAACAATTTCAGTACTCGAATAAATTGTACAAGACTATTCAGTCGCAGTCCACATGATCACGTGGCATACGTTTGTTGAGCTCGTTAACTGCTCGATATTTGTATTTTGTTCGTTGTTTTAATTAAACTGTTTGAGATTAGGTTGTTCACGCATTAAGTTTTGGTTGGTTGAAGTTTATGATCATGATCAAGTTCAGATGTTTTCCCCGTTGATTATTTGTAGAATTGTTTTCATGGAAGACGTTCTCTTTAGCAATTTGTAGGCGTTAAGCTTTTTCATTGCGATGCTTTTTCCCTTGAATAAATCAAGAAGTACGGACTTCGAGAAGCATTGCGATCACTGTAATTCGCTCTACGGATGTACTGATTTAAGAACCAAGTTGCTACTTTTGATAATAGGCACTTTTAATTTGTGTTGACTAAATTGATTTTAGGAAAGGAAAATATCTCCGTACCTACTGGATTTGCAGCCCAGAAATTTACCTCATGAGTAGGAAAAACACTCGAACTTCAATGAATAATCGTATTACGCACCGAACAACTGAGAGTCGCTTTTGAATTTACTTACGTGTTGTAAACATCACACTCGATTGAGGAAAATTAGGCCCCGTATCTAAATTGGTGTCAACGCATTATTACTTGGTTATAATCTGCTGTAATTTTGTTTCGTTTAGAAAATGACACAAGGGAAATTTGAAGCTTAAATGAAGCTTAAATTTACTTGTAAAACTGGGAGGTTAGGCATCAGAGTGTTGTGCACTCTGTGTCAGCAGTACAGAGTGCACGTCACCTCCGGTAAATGTTCGGCCGTGTTGAAGTGACCGGATGTTAAACATTCAAATATTCTTCTGTATTTCTCGATGAGTTTTTAACTGTTGACGGCAGGGATATTTTCTGAAAGTGAGCTTTGAAGTGATATTTAAGTTTTATATTCATCAGAAAAGAAGGAATTTTTGTGCAGTTTCTCGATTTTGGAAATGAAATGAATTTTATTAGAGGTTAGCTGTGTGAGATCCTTGTTCATGCTAATTTTATTTACATCTTGATTTGTTCAGGCCGCTGGTGCGAAAGTATTCTTTAAGCAATTATTTAAAGGTCGTAAACATTGTGTATGATGTACTTGGTTTCATGGAATATACCCGTGCATGCAATTAATTATACATCAGAATTCATCACTATTGTTCTCCTGTTTCATTATTATATTAAATTAATTGATTGTAGGATATTATTAATAGATTTGTATATTTTGAACATGTTTGAAGCAATAAATTTATACAACTTCACGCTGGCTAACTACACGTCAGCTGCAAACTTATTCACGCTTGAAAATAGTGTGTATATATTTTCCAGATATTTCAATACTTTGCACTCGCACTCCCCCAAAGATCGGCCAACTCGCCTCAAGTTGATTTCTCTGTAAAACTAACGTCAACGTTTCGTGTTTTTTTTGTCATCACTTCGTAATATGAAGATTTAAACTCTCAATTTTTGAAAAAAGTAAATATTGAAGAGTATTTGGATGATTTGTTTTGATTTAATGAAGTAAACATGAGCGAGGGAGATCGATGCAACTTCTGAGAGGAAAGTCACTCTTCACTAAGCATTTAATTCGCAGTTGTAGGCCAAGGAACGCATCCCTTGTCTCTATAACACAACAGTGCCAGTAATTTTCATATCTAACTAAATACCTGACCACCTTACTATCCGCGCTGCATGTTGTATTCAGGGTGTTCCAGTTTACGGCTTTCATTATATTTTCACAACCGTGAAAAAGTTACTACTAGTGACATTTCCTATTTTGAGATCGATAGGGAACCTGAATTATTATCTCCTGGTCAAGTTATACGTTTGAAGTGAAATTTTCACGATGTTCCTCAACTGGACGACTTTGCAGTTCAAAAATTGAATACAAACTTTGCCTGTTATTTTAAATGCATTTCTCTAGTTGAAATTAGTCTTTAAACATCAACTCAACATTTCGTTAATTATTAAATCAAAAAAGAAATATTGTAAACTAAACACGATTGGTAATTGAAGTATTTCTCATTAGCAAATAATATAATATTTTCAACGAATGTTATAAATCTACAACGGTTTACTTTATCAGCATCGATCAGGGAAAGTTGTGACCATGCATTTTTTTCATTAGCTCGGGTAAAACTTACACTTGAGACATTGGAATTTACAAAAAGTTTCTTAAATTTCCATCATTCAAAAATTTTGAAGGGACCTCAATTTTGATCACTCACAGAGTTGGAAATCTTGAAGTAAATGTTATAGAACTGCTTATTTAAATTACACTCTTGAATGGACTGTCTCATCTGAGTAGCGACGCGCTCGCGTGGCTGCCGGTGATGGTGCGTACGTTGGTACCATTTAGTCCTTGGCGAGGTACGCTTGAGCGATATGTACTCCATTATCTTGTTGACTTGGCACGTGTGCGTGCCCAATATACGCCATTGCCATTAATTTGCAGTTTCATTTCACAAGTATTTGTTTTGTGTCACCCTGAAGAAGTGAAGCCAACACACACACGCGGAGGACGCTCAGGAATGAAATGAAGCTCAGCAAGATTGCGCAAGGCTGCAATGGGAGAGAATCCTCCACATGCACTCCGTTGTCGGGGGCTGAGTAAAATATTCCAACTTGAATTTCTGATCTGAATATTCATGATGTTTTTAAACACCGGTCACATGAATATTCATGATGTCTTAGACACCGGTCACATGAATATTCATGATGTCTTAGACACCTGTCACATGAATATTCATGATGTCTTAGACATCGGTCACATGAATATTCATGATGTCTTAGACACCGGTCACATGAATATTCATGATGTCTTAGACACCGGTCACATGAATATTCATGATGTCTTAGACACCGGACACATGAATTTCCATGATGTCTTAGACACCGGTCACATGAATATTCATGATGTCTTAGACACCGGTCACATGAATATTCATGATGTCTTAGACACCGGTCACATGAATATCCATGATGTCTTAGACACCGGTCCCATTAATATCCATGATGTCTTAGACACCGGTCACATGAATATTCATGATGTCTTAGACACCGGACCCATGAATATCCATGATGTCTTAGAAACCGGTCACATGAATATTCATGATGTTTTGAGACACGGGACGTCTGAACATCCATGATGTTTTAAGACAACGGACATCCATGATGTCTTAAGACATCTGAACATCCATGATGTCTTAAGACATCTGAACATCCATGATGTCTTAAGACAACGGACATCCATGATGTCTTAAGACATCTGAACATCCATGATGTCTTAGACATCTGAACATCCATGATGTCTTACGACAACGGACATCCAGTGGAACCATCTACAGGAAACAGAGTCCTATTGCTGGCACTCTGCAGTTCCAGTAGTGAAGCTGCTTCAGCTTGGTTGTGAATTACAAAACCCAGTCTTTGCCAAAATTAACGAGTATGATAGGAAAGTTTAACTACAGGGATACGAAATTATTTCTCAAAAAATGAATTATGTTACAGTACAATGGAGAAATACAATTTGAGTGCCTCGAGATTTGAATTGAAGAGCAATTAAAGATTTGCTCACGACAGTTATCAGTGCGTACTCTGTTTCCCGACAGAAATCAAGGCCGCTAATCTTAGCTCGTGGTAGCTTGAGGCTCTGGACGACTGCAGCACTAACATGAGACTAGAGAGGACTGATTCATTGTTCGGCTCCCGAGAAACATGTAAATTAATTAATTAATATTTAATTTAAATAATATACGCTAACTTGCAGTAGCTACGGCTCTCTCAATCAATGCATTAACCGAAGTGGTTCTCTTGCAAAAATTAGTGAATAACACTGCGATATAGAGGCTAGCGTAGCTATGATACGGCTGGTGCACACGTACGGCCCGTCAAAAACAACGCCCTTCGATAAAGTTCTACAAAGCACGGATATCATTTGGTTATTTTATATACTTTTTTATTCGATCGAACTCATTTGATTATTTTGTAAAATACTATTCATTATTTCCCGAATTTTTTTATGATTGCCCATCAGATGCCGTAAACAAATATATTTATTATAGTAACGCGTGACGCCCGTGCTATAAACGTTCATGCACAGGGTGGCCCAGGAGAAACTGACACTTTTCCTTTGTCAATAAGACAAAAACTATGTACGCTTGGTTGTTGAAACTAGTTTTATTATAGAGAAAATGTTTTCATGGCTTATTAACTCAATATTTTGAATATAATTTCCTTTGAATGATGACAGCGGTTGTATTAAAATTTAGAGTTTTTTTTAGCAAGTTTCCACAACGCTCTCTAAAGTGTACGAGGCCTGTTTAAAATGTATCCGACCTTTGGCCAGAAAAAATATTTCGAATACCTGACGGCGTTGGGACCCTAATCCCCTTCACAGTAGGCCTCTTGTGCTTGCACACACTTAGCCCACCAATACTTCCACTGCTGGAAACACCTCTGGAAGTACTCTTTTGGAATGGTGATCAGCTCCGTCGTCGCGTTCCGCATTATTTCTTCTAGATCAATGAGAGGTTTGGAATCTTTTCTCAAGACGGAGCACCATCACACACTCATCGAATTTGATTTAGCTGGTTTTTGCGGCAAGAGCATTTGGCCTTTGTTCACTCTAGATATTAGTCCAACGGACTTCACTTGAAGTGATGGCTTTCCAAAGCCCCACTCAAATGTAGACTTTCTGAAACATGCCTTTCAGGGTGCACGGTCTGCTTTGGGTGAGGAAGTATCCTATAGAATTCACGCCTTTCAGCTTCATGACATTTGTATCTTATTATCAAGGCAAAAGAAGGTTATTTTAAAATTCGATCGCAATTACAAACGAACCAAATAGATTTGAACCTATAAACCGAATTCAATTGTCTTAAAAACCTTCTTGAATTTGAGTCTTGAGACATATTCAGTGGGTGAATCTTAATAGAGGACACAATGAACTTCTACGCGAAGTCAGCAGTTCAGCAGACAGGTTAATTAGAGACTATGGCTCTGATACGCGTGAGCATTAAGGCAATGTACCTGCAGTAATAAATCAAGACAATCGCCTACTCCAGAAATGTGAGCGTGCGTCTTCTCTCGATTGAATCTTGTTGATATTACAGAGCAGCACATTCGCAGAGAGCAACACATGTACAGAGAGCAGCACGACATACACACTGTATGCTCACACATTAGCAAGAAGGTCTGTAAAAGTATTTTTGAGACGCACTTTAAGTTTAGGATCTTCAGAAGCAACAAAGTTATACACGCCGAATTACATACGATTCACATCAATTCCATTCAAATGCTAGAAGTAAATAAACAAACCTATAGGAGGCAATCTACGTTCACGCTATATATGGAATGCAATATTCACTCATAGTACTTTGAGATATAGTAACGCGTACACCAGAGCTATAGTAATGCGTGCTAGCATACAGCTCGTGTGGTTGATAGTTGCTCATAATTCAAAGCTTCCCAAAACCGCAAGACCACAATAAGATTTAAGAGGAAGTTTTGGATGGAAGCTGAGCCCAGCATACTCGACATAGCTGCGGTGCCGCGGCAGCACGCCTACAATCGGGCCGATAATAGAGAGCATCAAAACCTCTTCGTGAGCGCAAATCAAAGCGGTTTTGGCTGAGCAGAGTAGAGGTTGTGGCGGGCACCGTAATGGCTGCGATTACGAGCCGCTTTGAGCTCCTAATGTACAAATTATGACAAAATTGTTCTCTTATTAGCCAGACTAAAGCAAATAGTGAAGAGAAATGAGTCGATCCGCTCATGCAGGGCGGACCGAGGCACAGATTGAGCTTCAATTCTGCACACATATATAGAGGCGCACGTGACAGCAGCCCGTTCTGCTGGTATAAAATATCCTGGCTGAAATTACACGAGTAATGTATTACTGCATGGCCAACGTTGCAATCTCATGTTCGATCACTTAAATAGATTCCTTTTAGTATGGTGCTTTTAGTATGGTTAGCAAACGAGCGAAATGTGTCTCTGCTCTGCCCACCGAGGAGACAAAAACAATCTCTTTTGATTTATGAGGATTTATATGAGCTTTAACTTGGAAATAAGGATCGGATGCTGCTTAAATAATTGTGCAGAGTTTATTTGAAGCCTAACGCAATTAGCGTGACTTAGTTGGAAACTTGAATGCGATTGTCACTTAAAAGAGGAAACGCTCGAGCAGAAGTGGAGCAGCTACAGTGTGAGTACTATCACCGTACCGGAACTACGGGTACACTGGAGCGTGAACAGCAACATTGTGAGTACTATGAGAGTGCCGGACCTGTTAGAGCATGAAGACGAATAAAGTTGAAACTCGGCGAAACTTGAAGGCTGCGTCAAGGCCTCCGTGAGAGTTAATGCATCAAAACACGTCAGCCTCTCAGTACTACACGCGCATGCACGTGTACTGCATAGGTGTGATCCACTAACTAAGCAGTCACAAAAATTACAACATAGTTTACTCTCGCTCAGTATGAGATTCATTGAGTTGGAATGGAATAGAATATAACAGCAGGATTGAGCCAGTTCTCGCAGTAAAATTCTTGTCTCACGCACTACAAACGGCGCTTTTCGATCTCTTGTATGTGATATGTACAAGAATAACACTGATTTGTGTTTGCCTTGAACAGAGAATTAATTGAGTTCTAATTTTATACGACTAATTTTTGTGAAAAGCTATCTTTCTACCGGAAAAAATTTCATTCTCGATAAAAGTCAATCGAACCTAATTGTAAAATACTTTCGAAATAAGTTACCTATCCAACGCAAAATTAGCATACGTAAAAAGTGAATTAGATGAAAATATCACGCAACAAATAGCCTCGCTCGTTGACAACCCTCCTCACATTACTGATCGCTCATGAGGTACCAGTTCATTTTTTGGTTGTCTGTAAAGATTCAATGCAATAAATCCGTGAACATCTCAAACTTCATGGAAAGGATACCAAGAATTCTACAGTCGGGATGTCCGATTTCCCCTTAACAGGAAAACGGCATCGTGCGCAACACAGTTGATTTAAAGAATTAACAAATCCGTCTATGTTAAAAAGCGTCAACATTAATTCCACTAAAACTTTTTGGCGTGAAATATTAATTTGAACGGAAAAACAACTGGAAGAGAGCAGCGTGAATACATGAGAATCGGTTGGGTTGTGGCGTTTCAAATGAGGTGCACGAGTGGATGAGATCATCGCCTTCCTACCCCCGGCACAGGGGGAGGGAACTACACGATAAAGTGGGAAGTACACGTGCAACTGAAATCAAGACCCGCTAATGAAATCCGACTAGTTAATCATTAAGAAAGAAGTCAACTGCATTAGCTTGTTTGAAACCAAGCAACTGAAGATACGAGCTGTAAATATCCACATTAAAAGTCCCAGTTGTTTGAGACATTTTCATTCAAAGGAATCGATGCGATGAGGAGCATTTGGTTAATGATACGCAAATACAGTACGATATACGCAAATTTGCATTTGATTTATGACATCCATTCATGGCGTACACAAAATTGATCGATCAGAATCGACACATGCAAGAAGATCGAGTGATATGTCAGAACCCACTGATAAGCTTATCTTTCCCAGATAAGATAAGCATAAGTGAGCCCAGCCGAAGATTCCAGCACATTTTGTGCACATCTACGCGGGTTACAAGAGATAGCAAATGAGGCGTTAATACGAGCGTTTCCGATGCATGGCCGGCCTGATTTACGAGGGATCAGGTCACGGAAGCCAGACGCCTTGAGGTCGCTTGCTTCCTCCGCAGCTCGTCCGAGCGGAAATTTGTACGTCAAACATTTCTATATCGTCCAACCTGGTTGTTTTTCTAATGGTAAACCACCGAAAAATTAGCAAAGAATAGCCCATGCCTTGTTGTTTTACTGATGGCAAACCATGAAAAACCAGCGGTGAATGGCCCCTGTAATGAAGTATTCATGAAAAATAAAGCAGTTACTAATGCTGATACCGGATAAGCTTTCTGATTCGGAACCCGACTATGGACGTAAAAATGTGGTCTTGAGCGCTGTGTGTTTTGTTTGAGGCTCCAGGTCTCGTGATGTATTTGTTAACACTAACGCAAAGTGCGCCACCGGTAGCCACGAAGGGGATTTTCATAGTGCTGCTGACAGACCAGTAGTCACAAACTCAATTTCAATAAATAATTTATCAAAACTAAATGAAGGCACGATCCAGTTTATGTTTGCTATTTTCAGAATAGCGCACCACAACTGACTTTATATTTGAGTTGAATATTGATCTTCAGTTTAACCAATTGCGGTCAAAGTGTCAGCTTGAAAACGTTGCCTGACTCTAACGTTACTGTAACTGTCGTAGAATAAATTCTTAAGTTCATATTTCGTAGACCATTGTTCTTGCTTAGATTGTTAAAGTTTCGTGAAGTTAAAGTCACCGAAATTCTGGAGCTCATATTTTGCTTGAATTGTTGAAGTTTGGTCAAGGTAGAGCATCCGAAATTCTTGAATTCGTTCGCATTAAAGCAGCAAATAACGAAAACCTACATAAATATAGAGATACATCTACTCTCATGAATAAATAAAAAATTAAATTACCCTCACTTACCGGACAAATTCACCATCGCTCTACCTGCACGGTGCGGAAATTTGCCGCTGGATCTGAGCAATCTGAACAGTTAGTCTGATGGATTTTAAAATTTCTCCCTTTATTTTATTCATTATATGCATTCCCATCCAATTTCAACTATCAATTTCGTGATTTGAAATTATTAAAGTACCATGAATTTGCATGGGAATTCAATGCAAGAATAAAATAAACGAAGAATAAACGAAAAATAAAAATAATAAATAAACGAAGAAAATTTAAAATCCGTCAGACTTTTTGTTTCAGATTGCTCAGCTTTGGCGGAAAATTTCAGCACCGCACGTGCGGTTGTGCGCTCTGCGTGTGAGCGTTGCGGTTTGGTGCTACACAGAGAGGAGGCGGCTCGTGAGGTAAGCGGAAGCATCTACTTCTCTTACTCTTCAAAAAATAACAAACATTGCAGCAACATCACAGTAGAAATTATACGTAGTAAAATACATACACTTATGTATATAGTTTTTATTCTATGGGTGGGATATCGAGAACAGTATTCACATGATTTTCACTGAGCGACGGCCAATACAGCAGTAAGACGAGGAATAAGAAATGAAAAATAAGAGCAAGAAGAGAAATAAACAAGCGCATAAAGGAATAAGATGAAATAAGAGTAGCAGAATAATAAATACTTCTTTCCAAATTAATAAGAGTTAAAGCATCGCTGACTGCACCAGCAGGGCAGCAAACACCAGACACATCTGGCACTTCACACCTGACCTGATACACAACTCAAAGACCCGCATTGGTTGATTAAGTCATTACTAGACAGCAATTTCTAGACAACACTACTCATCCCCTCACATTGGTAGATTTAAACCGTTTCTGGGTAACGTTGATATTGTTGTGCTCAGGGTGGGTGGCGTAGTGTGTAGTGGGACAATAAATGCTGTCCCACCGCCGGGGTTCCATCCGTCAATCGGCTAGCAATGCAATTCGCCGATACCTCAATAGAAAAAGCGAGTAAACCTCACAGTTACCGTGCTGCCTACAGCTCGTCGAACGCCAAACTTATGTAATTAAGTAGTTGTTAGCCTACCTCGACTGGATGCGTCACTGCGTTTTCCAATCTGGAAAAGTAAAATGAAAAGCAATCAGACATAGACTTTTTGAAGTTCGAAAAAATTTGAGACAGTGTACGTTCGAACTTATAAATCCCTATGCGAATCACAAGAGGGCACTAAAATTTCTTTGTGAGAATACAGAGCACAATGAACAAACGCGTGTTATAACTAGTGTAACACAGGAAAAATCCAGTGCAGCAGCTTTGTGAAGAACGTTTTCTTGACTAAATATTGTATATTCTGCCTAGACTCAAAGACACTTTCAACACTAATTTTCTAGTAATTGTGAACTTTAAAAATAAAATTTTCTGATGTGGAGGCTAGCGGCGAACGAAGGAAAAATGTGAAGTATAATTATTCAATGGCATGGTATATTATTTAATCTTCAGAAGTTTGTAACAAAGTTGATCTCAGACCAGAAACTCACTTTTTCTCTTGTAGTATTTTGAAAGAAGCGTACGTGGGGTAAGTATGTGAAAAAATTAACGCGAAAATTACTTCAGAAAATTGATTTATTTTAGAAGCTGAGAACTCAGAAGCGTCTATTATGGTTTGGGCTCGCTGAAGAGGCACTAATAGGACATTTGATTCATCAATGCTGGCGTCGTATGCAGACTACAGCGATCGTGTGAAATATAAAATGCATCTACTGGAGCCATGTTCGCTGCGACGTACTCAATAGGGTTTACTGGATTTTAAAAGAGTTATTTTTTATTGAGGCTTCCAGCCAAAGTTGGCAACTTTATTGATCGTGGCAGACCGCCAGTGAGTGTATGTTTACAGGATTCAACATTACACGATGTGGTGTCTTCAATACATTTATAATTCATATTTAAATTTAAACTACAAGAAGTGCGGGAAGAGTCGGGCTTAAATAGATTCGTATGAAGAACGTGTAAATACCTAAAAAATGTTACGCGAATCTATAGTTCATGGAGAAAAGTAAAAAATAGTAACAGAAAACGGGGTCTAAGAGACAAATAAACTTTAGTATATTATCGTTTATGTAGAAAAAATAATGAAGTGCTAGAGCTCCTGCTATCCCAGGGTTTATCAACAATCTTATGTCTAATAGCTTGAATTGTTGGCGTGTAATTGATTGATATTAATTTAAAATGAAATAGTTGAATTCACGACGAAAATGATGAAAAATGACAAAAATTTGAAAACTAATGTACAAATGCACAAAATACTTTAATGATAAAGACATGGTTAACTACTCATATTAACATGTGCTTAATACCAAACACCCCCAGACAAAATACACAATACATGTAGAAAATCAGAACCAAACCTGTACGGGACTTGTAGAATATAATTCAATATATGCTCAACGGAGGGTGCTCTGGTGAGTCAGAGTGATCACAAATAATGACACACTCTACACCTTTATAAAATGTTCAGTGTTACTACTACTAATTTACATACTACAGTAGTTAAGATCACAAGTTGATTCAACTGACAGTGCGTTTGTTCCAACCCAAGGTTGTGAATTAAAAATAATAATAGTAGGTTGATACAAAAGTATAAATAGAAACTCAAAGCAAGTTATGAATCCAAATCATTTCCATTAGCGTCTCCGACACACGGATGCTTGACTGGAATGAACGTCCGAGTGGAGGCGCACTGAAGGCACCTTTGCGTTGAGGACATCCCTCGCACATCTTCCACAACAGCTGATCCTCGAGCTCTGCATCATTTTTGCTAGTCTCAACTCACAACGATGGAAAATTTCCAGTTATGCAAGTTGTTCGATACCATGATTCAAGGCATGAATAACTGGGACTAATTTTTCAAGCAGACCTTAAAAAAATTATTCGCACAGCACTCGTTTGGATCCTAAAAGAAGGAAGTATTTTCCATCACACTAACCGAAGCAAACGACGCGACGAGCTCCACATTTTCTGCGTACCACAGACGCTGTTATAATTCGCATCTGATTTTCATCACATGGAAATTGCACGAACGTGAGCGAGATCAGTTGCTATGCAGTGGGAATGGATTTCATTTGCCCGCATAATTTGAGTTTTGTTGAATGAGCACAAATTTTTTGCTCTCTAATACGCTGTAAGTCAACAACGAAAAAAGTTGGGCTTGTTTTGCACAATACCGAAAACACTGCAATACTATATATTTTGGTTTGTTTTGACCTTCAAAACAATAAATATGCGTTTTTAGGAACAATGACTTGTTCCTCATTAAACAGAGCGAAATAAGGCTCGATGTAAAGCCTACCTCATCGTGAAATTCACAGTTTTGTGTGAAACGCTCAGTAGTTTATCACTTAGACAGAACAGTCACACAGCAAAAAGTTGTGACTCCATTTGAAATGAAATGTGACTTGCGACTCACTGCAGCAAAGAAGCCCATGGCAGCACAAAGCTTCAGTCGGCAAACATAGTGTATGCTCGATTATTGTTCCCTGACGTCAATACTGTTTGAGCGCTGCCGCTCTTCAATGAAACAAAAAATTATTAAATAAGAAATGATGAAATAAAAAATAATGGTTTAAAAAATTAAAAAAGTAGTACTTGAGCGGTGCCGCAAAAAGAAAAACAATTTCAGAACAAATTCGCATAAAAAGGTACGACAGGAAATAAATTTACGTATGTCGGTGATAACTTGAAGATTATGAATGGAAAAAACGTAAAGTTCCGATATAAAACATGCACTATAAAAATACGAAAGAATGATATAAAGTACACGAAAGAATGGTTTGAAATGTAAGTATACCGCTGTTATTATTTCGATACACATTACAGGTGAGCGATACCACCTATAACAGGCAAGAATAAAAATATGAAGCGATACATAAGTAATGACACAAAAAACAAATCAATACAAATCTCACAGGAATAACATTTCAACACAACTTTTACTCATCAACACAAGGGTTACCATTATGGTTGCATTAGCATTAGTGTCCATCACACACTTTACTATAATTCAGTGTTTTATTTCAAAGTGACGCAAACACCACAAAGTTTACCGTCGAAGTGACACACACACCACAAGGTTTACTATCGAAGTGACACAAACACCACAAGGTTCACTATCGAAGTGACACAAACACTACAAGATTTACTTCCTTCACTCTAACAGAACTGAATTTGCGGGTGAGGGCAGAGGGGAGAGGGAAGCCCTCAGCAGGTGGTGCCTCACGCATATGCTGGGCGCAGGTGGTCCCCTCATGCATATGTTGGGGGCAGATGTTGCCCTCATACATGTTTATTGCTCCTCATACCTCAAGGCGACACTGCCACTTCAAAACTTGTGAGCGCAGCACGCAGAAATATTATTAGATACGACGTTTCACCTCCGAAGGCAGCACGCAGAAATATTATTATATAAGACGTTTCACTACCGAAGGCAGCACACAGAAATATTGTTACATACGACGTTTCACTACCGAAGGCAGCACGCAGAAATATTGTTACATACGACGTTTCACTACCGAAGGCAGCACACAGAAATATTGTTACATACGACGTTTCACTACCGAAGGCAGCACACAGAAATATTGTTACATACGACGTTTCACTACCGAAGGCAGCACCGAGAAATATCATTATTATAATTATATACGACGCCTCACCATCGAAGGCAGCACGCAGAAATATCATTATTATAATTTTATACGATGCCTCACCATCGAAGGCAGCACGCAGAAATATCATTATTATAATTATATACGACGCCTCACCATCGAAGGCAGCACGCAGAAATATCATTATTATAATTTTATACGACGCCTCACCACCGAAGGAAGCACGCAGAAGCACATCGCCAACACCGGCACAAGCTAGCTTCAATTTCTTGGGTCTACGATGCTGCTGTGCTACGCGTGCACCACCACACTTTGGTAACTTCCTGGGTTGTAAATTTACTGCATGTGCGTACGTACAGTGGCGGTGTGCCTCACTTACGGCGCACGTTTTTCCCACAGTTACGTGCAACTTTCAATGTGTGGCCCACGTTCGTGCCGCATGCCGCATGTGAAGAATGCATACTTTACTCTAACACTTGATTGTCTGGACTGAAAACACACTTGGATTGCATACTTTTTTCAGAAAAAAGAAATGAATGTAAAATGAAAGTTTGCTTAAGGACTTTAAAGAAATAAACCAACAACACAAACTCTCGAATGGAACATTTAGGGGGCTCGGGATTTTTTTGAATTCATTGATGATGACGATTTATATCAACGAATGCAGTTACAACAATTATGCAAGGTCCCACAATCCCTTGCACAAATCATTTGTTATCTATTTGTTGCGCTAGAAAAAATGTCTTTTATAGTGCAGGCCTGAAAGAATGACGCATAAGCTCGGTCGGGTTAACGCACAGCCTCACATCCGCCTGACATAACTGCCCAAACGGAGGCCGCTGTGCGCTGGCGCTAAGTAGAGCAAACCCATACTGTGCGCGTGTGCAGCTCGTACGTTCCTTGCGTGAGCTTTTTGTAACAATTCAGAAGCCTCAGAAACGCTAGAACATAAAATAGTCAGAGTTGAAATGTTTTATCATAGAATTGAAACAAAAAAAATTCAATCTGATGAAAAACGTGTTCTCGTCTGATCCAGCTCTCCTCCAGAGCCTTTAATATTTTAAATGGTGATTCTTTGATGGTATTAGGATTTTATGCTCGTACAACTCCACACATTGAAATCATTTTTCAATAATCCTCAACACAATAATCGCAGTCACTCACCAACGCATTGTACCTTGGCTCCCCAGCGTTATAGGTGTGTGTAATATTGCCCTGAAAAACGCCACAAATATTCTGCCCTGAACAACGCCACAAATATTCTGCCCTGAACAACGCCACAAATATTCTGCCCTGAACAACGCCACAAATATTCTGCCCTGAACAACGCCACAAGTATTCTGCCCTGAACAACGCCACAAATATTCTGC
>JACJUY010002154.1:0-28094 GCA_014220935.1 Platorchestia sp. MABIK
ATTCTCATGCCTATTTTTAGGCACTGAATATTTGTTTCATACATGAAGTATTTTAGAATGATAGTGATTTTGTTAAATTCCAGTATTTTTCTTGTGTTTCATGCGATGGGAGGCTGTGATTTAATATTCACGTATATTTCTATTCAGAGAATTTCAATTTTTTTTGCATCAAAAATTACAGACTTAGCGATATTCCTTATCCTTTCTATAACACCTCATTTTTATGTATTTAACAATCGCCCCCAATTGCACGCGCATCGAGCTCATTGGATGTACAATATTGTACTGAGCTTATAAGGTCAATACATTCACAATGCATTAAATGTGAATGTATTGTAAGATCCGAAGCTTCCAGTACGATATTGTACACCCCGTGAGGCGAGACGCGTGCAGCTGGGGGCGATTTTTTATTCCATGAGCAACGGAGGCCAGCCGCGATTCGAATTTGGTTCTGAGGAGGTACACGGTCGGTAGGTAAGGCGGGTCACGGGTGATTCGCCGGCGGTGTTGTATCCGATAACGGGGACATTTAACCTCTAAACCGCGCGTTTTTCAACCAAAAAACAACCGTATTGCCAACGCTGTTCCACCGGCGATACAACCAAAATTTTCAATTGGGAACTGTCTCACCTATGTCGGTTGCTTGCCTCTCTCTCTACTTCCCCATACATCGAAGAAAATTGTGCGGTATTTTCCACTTAACCCTGGCGGAGCAGAGCGCATCTTCCGGAGTTTGCCAAATTTTACAGCCTCCGTCTCAAAATTGTTAATATTCTAATTTGATGGCGTAGTTCAATCAATATTTTTTTGAGCATGGAACCGAGAAGCAAACTAGGTCTCTATCGAATATTCCAAGGCATGCTACAGCACGATATTCTAATGAACATCCCAAGAAATAATGCACCTGTGTAATTTAATTTCTCTCTAGTCCAACATGCCGCTCAACCCCAAAACTGTTATACCCCAACAATCCGCTCTGACACAGCATCCCACTCTACCCCATCATCACGTTCTACCCCAATATCCCGCTGTACCCCAATTTCCCGCTCAACCCCAACATCCAACTCTACCCCAATATCCAGATCTACTCTAACATCCAGCTCTATACAAACATCTCACTCTATCCCAACATCCCGTTCTACAACATCCCGCTTTACCACAACATCCTGCTTTACCCCAACATCCCGCTCTACCCCAAAATCATGCTCTACCCCAACATCCCACTCTATTTCAACATCAACCTCTACCCCTACCCCTACCCCTAACATCCCGCACAACTTCAACATCCCTGCTTTACCTCAACAACCCGCTCTTCCCCGACATCTTGCTATACTCCAACATCCCGCTCGACTCCAACATCTCGGTCTACCCCAACATCTTGCTCTATTCTAACATCCCTCTCTACCCCAACTTCCCACTCTGCCACTACATCCCGCTCAACCCCAACATCCCGCTCTATTCCAATATCTCGCTCAACCCCATCATGCTCTACCCCAACATCCCGCTCTATTCTAATATCCCGCTCTACCCCAGCATCCCGTTCTAACCCAACATCTCGTTCTACCACTACATCCGCCTTTACATCATCATCCCGCTCTACCACAACATCCCGCTCTACCACAGCATCTCGCTCTACCCCAACATCCCCTTCTAATCCAACATTCCGCTCTATCACAACATCCCGCTCTACCACAACATCCTGCTCCACCACTTCAACTACCACATCTACGTGATATCTGCATCTACCACATCTACGTGATATCCCGCTTTACCACAGCATCCGGCTCTACTCTAACATCCCGCTCTACCCCAACATCCCACTCTACCCCTACATGCCGCTCTACCACTACATACTGCTTTACCCATCATCCCATTCTACTGCAATATCCTGCTCTATCACAACATCCCCCTCGACCACAACATCCCTCTCTACCATAACATTCCGCTCTACCACATGATCCGGCTCTACCACAACATCCTACTCTATTCTAACATCCCACTCTACCCCAACATCACGCTTCACCACTACATCCTGCTCTACGCCAACATCCCGCTCTACTCTAACATCCCGCTCTACTCCAACGTGCCACTCTACCACAACATCCCGCTCTACTACTTCATCACGCTTTACCCCATCGTTTTGCTCTACACTAAAATCCCGCTCTAACCAAACATCCCGCTCTACCCCAACATCAAGCCTGACCCCAACTTCCCGTTCTACTCCAACATCACGCTCTACTCTAACAGCCGCTCTTCCCCAAAATCCCGCTTCATTTCAACATCACGCTCAACCACAACATCCCGCTCAACCCCAACATCCCGCTCTATCCCAACATCCCAATCTACCCCAACATGCCGCTCTATCCAAACATCCCGATCTACCCCAACATCCCGCTCTACTCCAACATCCCGCTCGACCACAACATCTCGCTCTATCCTAACCTCTTGCTCTATTCTAACATACCTATCTACCCCAACATCCCACTCTATTTCAACATCAAGCTCTAGTCCAACCTCCCGCTTTACTCTAGCATCACGCTTTACCCCAACATCCCGCACTACTCCATCATCCCGCTCTATCCCAACATCCTGCTCTACCCCGACAACCTGCTCTACCCCAACATCCCGCTCTATTCTAACATCCCTCTCTACCCCAACATCCCGCTTTATCACAACATCCCGCTCTACCCCAACATCCCATTCTTCCCCAACATCCCGCTCTACTCTAGCATCCCGCTCTACCACAACATCCTGTTCTACCCAACATCCCGCTCAACCCCAACATCCCGCTTTACTCTAACATTCCGCTCTACCCCAACATCCCACTGTATTCCAAAATCCTTTTCAACCTCAACATCCCGCTCTACCACAATAACCCGCTCTACTACTATATCCCGCTTTACCCCATCATCCTGCTCTACCCAACATCTCGCTCTACCCGAACATCCCCCTCTACCACCTCACAGTTATTAGCCTTATAACATACAGGTCATATAATCCTGTTAAAGAAAATAACTTAGTTGGACACATTTGTCAAACTGTACAGATTTTTCTTGATCCGAAATCGATTCATTAATGTATTCAATATAACTTGGATGAAAATGTATGGATAAATGGACGAGCGCCAGCAATGGCATTTCTCATGGTAGGTTTTTTTGTGAAAATTCAAGCATTCAAAGCTCTTAACACGTGGTGCCCCCCAATAATTTACTCCATGCTTTAAGTAACTTGCGCTACTTTGTACAGTTACCTGACTGTATCTGAAAGGCTATTGGCGGTATCTGTTCAGCAAGCGTAAGTCAAGTAAAGCAGATCCTTTGGCGTCAGCCTCGGCCGCTCGCTGCATCCTTTGGAACAGTTCACTAGCCACAGTCCTCAGACTCGGAGGCTCAATCTCATAGGCAGTCCAGACGAGCTCAGTGAGACACAAGGCGTCGCGCGGTGTGGGTGTGATCAGTCCACCGTCCAGCAGCCATTCCAGGTCGAAGAGTAGCGGACAGCACGGCTACTCTGTTCGTTCGCACGCCAGGCCAACACCGTCGGTTGCAGGTAAGGTGATGTGCGCGTAGTGCTGGACACTGCGTTCCCTTGTTGGACACTGCGTTCCCGTGTTGGACACAGCGTTCCCCTGTTGGACACTGCGTTCCCCTGTTGGACACTGCGTTCCCTTGTTGGACACTGCGTTCCCTTGTTGGACACTGCGTTCCCGTGTTGGACACTGCGTTCCCTTGTTGGACACTGCGTTCCCGTGTTGGACACTCCGTTCCCGCGTTGGACACTGCGTTCCCTTGTTGGACACTACGTTCCCGTGTTGGACACTACGTTCCCGTGTTGGACACTGCGTTCCCTTGTTGGACACAACGCTCTCGTGTTGGACACTGCGTTCCCGTGTTGGACACTGCGTTCCCTTATTGGACAGTGTTCACCGCATTGCGTTCACTTGTTGGACACCGCATTGCGTTCAGCAGCTGAACACTGCACTGTGTTCAGCAGGTGGAGGCTGCGCTGGACAACTTTCATGACTCCGAACGTACCTCACTTCACAATGCTTTTCATAGAGCTTACAGATTGAGAAGAAAGGATAACAGGGTTCCCAGTAATTTAATGATGATGCTTGTACACTACAAGGAATATGTAAATTTTCCAATACTTTGTCGCTCGCTTCTGTAGAGGTGAAAAATCTAAAAAATGTATTCCATTAAGGATGATGCATAAGAGATGCTCTACATACATCAACAGATGACGGACGCACAGGAGTTTTGCTTGCTACGGTCTCTGCTCATAAACATTGTTGCTTACCCTGGGATTTGGTTTACCCAGAGAACTCAGAAATTCCTGAAATTTACCGGGGTAATTTTTTCAGTAAAACTCTATAGGAAGATACTCGAAATTGTGTATGATGTTGAACGAGCTGTGGGGTACTCAGCTATTGCAACAACTGGAAAAGAAAGTAATTGCATCTTCATGCTTTTCACGTTGCGTGGAAAATCAGAAAATAATAAAGTCGAAATAATCGGGAATAAGCATGATTAAGTTTTTTATTGTAAATAAAATTAAAACATTATGAACTATAGAAACATTCGTTTTATGAATTGTTTAAATACAATAAAATTATGCTTACAACTGAAGAAATGAAAATCAACCTATCACATTTATACCAGTGCAGTAAAAAATCTGTTTCCGATGCTTTTTGCATTGACTGCGAAACAGCAATTCTCTCCTCAATATTCTTGCTGACCTTCGAAAGTATCGATACAAGCATACAAACAAATGAGCCTGAGACATGTAGATGGGAATAATCGGAGAATTTTAAATGTCTGTTGGGGGAATTGAAAGTAAGGTTGTAGGAGAGCACACGGCTGAAGCTCAGGAACCATGCAGGACTCGCGAGAATGGTGTGCATGACCATTGACCAGTCTCATCCCTTGACCCACACCGTGGCCACATCTCTTTATCAGACGTGTTCCATTCGCGTTGGTCACGCGTTCAGTCGAGTGTGCAATACACACCTTTGTACATTTACTTGAGTTGTTATAGCTATGAGGCTCATTTTACGACATCAGATTATTTATTACCATGCTTGAAACACTATTAACTTTAAGTTCTACACTGTTGTCCTAAATTCCTTAGCCATGAGTGCCGATGCTGTTCTGTCAGCTTGGTAAACCTATAGTTCTGAACTCTAAGCAACTTGAATTCGTTGGTTTATTGTTCATTGTAGTACTTTTTTGTTGTAACGGATTGTTTGTAGGTAATTCGCGCGAATTTGTAAAGTTCATCACCTGTCGATAATGTAAATAACTTTCCTTACCTCAGTGTATCAGGTGAGCCTACGATGCATTACTTGATTGAATTTAGCACATAATGTAAACGTTATTAATCACCTTATCAACAAAGATTGATCACGACTAAAATAGGAATTGAAATTGCGATAAAAAATTCATCCTTTACATTAGAATTTCATATATCAACTGGAACGAGTCAAGCGGTCCAGTCTACACCTTTTTCACTTCAAATTAATCCGAGTCATGTTCAATTTAATCCAAGTCAAGTTCAATTTAATCCAAGTCAAGTTCAATTTAATCCAAATCAAGTTCAATTTAATCCAAGTCAAGTTCAATTTAATCCAAGTCATGTTCAATTTAGTCAAAGTCAAGTTCAATTTTATCCAAGTCAAGTTCAATTTAATTCAAGTCAAGTTCAAATTAATCCAAGTCAAGTTCAATTCAATCCAAGTCAAATTAAAATGAATCATAGTCAAAGTTTACAAATGCATATAGGAATACATTTGAATTTTATGTATGTAATGTGGTTTTCCGTACTATCGGTTTTTAAAATAATTTTAAAATTGCCGTTTTCAGTATCTTATGTACCGATTTTTCTAATATAGGAGTAGAGAAGAAAAGTGTTTCTCATTGAATGTGGATCAGCGCTTCCCTCAAGATGGAACACTACAACCAATCAACGGACTATGAAACAAGTGAAGATGAACAAGAAAATATACGCCCAGGAGTAAGAAAAGGAGTAAAGAGAGGAAAATACAAGAAAGCACGAGATGAAAAATGCAGCATCAATCACTCTGCATTTTTCTTCTCGTGTTTTCTTGTATTTTCCTCTCTTTACTCCTCTTCTTACTCCTGCGCGTATATTTTCTTGTTCATCTTCACTTGTTTCATGAAAAATGTAGTTGTAAGAGAAGTAGTTGTTCTTACATGTTAAAAAAAAATGCAGTTGTCCTTACATTCTTACATTTTTCTTGCTAATGCAGGAATGTATCTGTGTAGTAATGTACCCATATAAATTTTAATCAAACAAAATCGTACATTAGTACTCAGTGAATCGCATTTGTATATTTATAAATGATTAAATATCCAAATCGTTCGGTAGTAATCTTTTGTACTTGCATGGATAGGATTTCATTTGTACAGTATATGTGATAAAATGGAATTTCACGCAAATAAATATCTATAACTGTAAATAAATCCTCGAAACTATGTGTATGTGTAACGTAAAATTACCTTTTGAACATTATTATATGAATGTATGCACACTGTCATCAATGAAGAATTTTAAAACAACTTTAATGAGGAGTACAATACGAAGTTTTTATAATTGACTTGCATCTTTTACACCACTCAAAGATTTGAACCACACTCTGCCTCCTGATACAGGATACTTACTACATTTTAAGACAGCATGTTTTTATATTGCAGAAATTTTATGCATTCCTTGCTGAAAGGAAAAACGACTGACTTGCTCATCACATCCAATAGAGACAAATTTAACACAAAAAAGCTCAACTTGAACAAGTGATTATGTCAATTTTTTACTCAACTTAGGGTTCGATTAATTTTAACTTGACTTGGATTAATTTGAACTTGAATTTGATTAAATTGAACTTGACTTGGATTAATTTGAACTTGACTTGGATTAAATTGAACATGACTTGGATTAAATTGAACTTGACTCTGATTAATTTGAAGTGAAAAGGTGTAGAGGTAGAGCCTCATATCGCAGATATCAATCACGCTCATATACACCAGAGTAGAAAAAGTGAAGCAATAGTCACAAAGTCACCCATTATAACATTAACGCGTGGGAACCAGCACATTCGTTTTAACTCTAGAAAGTGGCCGTTTCACAGACGTGTGGACCCAAAATTCGTCAGTTATTCCTCATTGCTAGTAATTTTAAGTCCAACAAATTTTCAGTTTATCATGACGCGATCTGGATAAGGCAAAGCTAAACCATTACAATTTTATAAATGAAGACTTATTCAGGCCCTTGATAATAATTCTTCTATAATTTTTGTGTTTGATTTCGCTAGAACTTTGGCCAACCGTTGGGTCCCAGGGGACCCAACGGTTTTCATTCGCGAACAGCCTTAATTTATGGTATTTCTTGTTAAATTTCTTCCCCAACCTTTTATTTCATTTTCCTTGTCGAGAGAAAGTTACTTACTCATTCTGATATCGGTTACGACCTAATGCCAATGTCAGTTGAATGACGGTGTTTGTGATAACAGTAATATGAGAACAAAAATTATGACATCAATGGGTTAAAAAAGCAACTTATTTTTGGCAGGAAGGAGCGATTGGAAGAATACCTGTAAAGCTGAAGTGTCTGTGCTCGTGTGAGGGCTGCACGCAGTCTTACAATGGCAGTACCAAAACTCGACAATTTATCCAGCACAACCAACATTTTGGAATTTCTGGTCTTGTACTCGTATCCATATTCCTATTTTCACTTAGGAATCATAGCCCTAATTCCACTGTCTAGTTAAAATACATGACCTCTTGTGAAACAAATAATGAACATGATTGTCGAATTTTGAAGCCCGTTTTCTTCTTCACCTTCAAATTTAATCTAAGTATAGACAAAAGAGCTAGTAAATTAAGCACCGACCTCACCTATTAATGTAATTTTGTGTGTCCACCTACATTTGAGCGTGGGTATGCGTTTTTTAACGGATTCGTGTGTCCACGAATGTATGATCAAAGCATACTTCGAATTTGTTAAATAAATTTAGTGTAAGTATATATAGTTTTTAAAAGGGATAGGAGCGATGTGACTACATTCTTGTTACATTAATGCACCTAATTTATCTTCATAACGAGGAAACGATGGAACATAATTCCCCGGAATTTCTCTGACTTACAAAAAATCCCGGCTCAAAATGAAGGTCAAAATTACAAGGAGCTGAAACCCTTTGGCTAGTGAAGGCGTAAGGGTGAAGCAGGGACGTTCCATTGAAACATTAGTATAAGAGGCCAGTGGGATATGGAGGATGAGGAAATTTTGAGGGGAAGAGAAACATGAGACTACAACAAATATACGCATAAATGCATTGAGTGTGTGTTGTTACATCCAGCCAGAATTAATCAGAAGTATTATACCTAATCAAGTTAACTTTGTACTGTTACAACTAGTTAGATTACTTCCTTTTGTCACTTCGTGAGAAAACGAGGCGTGAGATGACGGTCTCTGCAGCCATGACCCCAGAGGCGCGCAACGTCTCCTGTCATTATTCCTTTCACGTCCAGTTGTGAGAACAGCGAACGCTTCATTAACATAGTTTTTCATTTTCTCGATGTATTTGTTCGTCATTAAAACAAAATAGGAGTCTCAGCAGCAGAAATAGAAATGAGATAATGCGGAAGTGCGTGAAAATTAATTTTTCTCGGCGGCTGATGAAGTAAAAATGTGTTTAACATGTCCTGCTTAACTGCTCGGCATCATTCTCCACAAACTGAACTTTTATTCACACTTTCTTGCTGGAATGAGTTCAGTTTATGATTCAATATTGATCATCTTTATTCGTCTGTTACTGCTGCAATTACATCAATGAACTTGAATATTCCCTTGATCACGAAAGTCATTTTGTTGCCAATTATTCATGAGTATTTGCTAAAGAACAGTTCTGAATTATAATGAAGGCAAATGCATTACTGTACGCATGCATTATAACTACCGATAAAATGAAGTTTCGCTACTTCTGCTATGGAATAACGCTATGAATCGAGCTGACTATTAGTACTAGATGACACGAGCTGTTTCAGCCGAGTAAATTATGCATCTGGCAGCGAGGCTTTCAGCAAGGTGAAGACTCTTTCCGTTTCATATTAATGGCTACGCTGTATAGATGACTGATTGAAATGCACAGAAAATGCATCTGTATCAAGGGGCTTTTTGACGATTATGAGGAGCCTAACATCTTTAGAGTTATCGATCAACAGAAAGAAAGGAAAATGTTATTTAGGGTATGAAATCGACAGCGTATAAGATTGTGCAGAAAAATTTTTAGGCACATGAAGTACACTGTTGAACACGTTTGGCAGCAATTTGCTTAAAGAAAAATGTCAGGTTTCATGCATTCACGTCAGTCGCACATCGAACACTGGAGCGGGCAGCGCGAGGGTTGCGTGCCGGCACGACGCAGGCTGCTGGGGCAGAAGCGAGAAATTCACTTCTGCAAATCGCACAAATAAAACAGAGAGCTGCCCTCTTGATCATCATCATTATCATAGACTGTCAAGTTTGCTTCACACGTATAGTGTTTTTATGCTTCATACTGTAGATTGCAGACGAGTTCTTCGACTTGCACCAAATGTCGTTTTCTCTATTGAAAACATAAAATGAAAAAGAGTGGCGTTTTGTTCTCCAAGCCTTTCAACCGTCAGAAGTGGAAATTGGCTTACTTGTACGTTTGGTATGAAACTTTTGTGCTGAATACAGTTCCCTAAGTGTGCCCCAGGTTTAATAATATGCTCACGCTCTTCACTTTTTCCTGCGAGGAACTTTTGTCTCTGGACTCAGAGCAAGATGACATGGCGACTCTGAGATCGTGCTGTGCGCAGTTCATACCCACACTTCCTTGCTCCATGTCACTTCCAGGTCATCAATTCAAATTGTGATAAATGTTGTCAGACTGTATAATTTCATTCTAATTCAATGAAATATTATCCAATCTCATCAATTTTTTGAAAATGAGTCACTAATCTTCAGCAAATGAGAAAAGTATTTGAGAGCCTCAAGTAACTGTCTTCCGTATGTGACTGCCTCCCGTATGTGACTGCCTCACGTATGTGACTGCCTCACCTATGTGACTGCCTCACGTATGTGACTGCCTCACGTATGTGACTGCCCCACGTATGTGACTGCCTCACCTATGTGACTGCCTCACGTATGTGACTGCCTCACGTATGTGACTGCCTCACCTATGTGACTGCCTCACGTATGTGACTGCCTCACCTATGTGACTGCCTCACGTATGTGAGTGCCTCACCTTTGTGACTGCCTCACGTATGTGACTGCCTCCCGTATGTGACTGCCTCGCGTATGTGACTGCCTCACGTATGTAACTGCCTCACGTATGTAACTGCCTCACGTATATGACTGCCTCACGAATGTGACTGCCTCACGTATGTGATTGCCTCACGAATGTGACTGCCTCACCTATGTGACTGCCTCACCTATGTGACTGCCTCACCTATGTGACTGCCTCACATATGTGACTGCCTCACATATGTGACTGTCTCACGTATGTGCATGCCTCCTGTATGTGACTGTCTCACGTATGTGACTGTCTCACGTATGTGACTGCCTCACGTATGTGACTGTCTCACGTATGTGACTGTCTCATGTATTTGACTGCCTCCCGCAATTCATTTATTACGTTTCGTCACAAAAAACGGTATATTCCCAAGAAGTTAATACTGATTGTCAATGTTTAAGTGTTCAAAAATATTTTAAAGAAAGGTCGTTGTACTTAAGTTGTAAAAATACCACGTGTCGTTATATCAATCAAAATGGTTAGAAGAATAATTGAGGGTAAAACAGCAATAATTTGATTACTCGTCTTGCTAAGTTTGAGAAAGCTGAACGTTTTTCTGATACACTTAAATGAAAAGTTGAGATGTTGAAGAGAAGCTCCTTGAGCGACATAGCTTTCACATTGATGAACAAACACCCACAACTGTGCAATAATGACCAATGTTGGGGAAAGAATTAAGAGTCGAAATAATGTAAAAATGGACTGATTTTAAGAAATTTGGTCCGATGGATACAGCGAGCACAAATCATATTGAACATGCTTACAGCGTGCGTCAAAGTCAAGAACAATATATTCAGATAGAATCGACGTGAATAATATTCGAGTTATAGAAAAGGATTGCCAAACAAAATTAAAAAAAAAACACTGTAAGACATTCACGCCTGGAAACAAACAAAGAAACTTCAATGCTGATATATATTTTTATGGTTCCTCATAATTCAATGCATCAGTAGAGGTGAGTGGCAATGTGTGTAAATTTTAGGCCTCAAATTGCGTTCAGTCTTAATTATTCTCACTATAATAGATGCAGAAATTTATGCCGCTCCTTGGGTAGGCGAAAAAACTTATTTTCGAGCAGTAAGGCAACGATCTACCGATATTTACACACTGTCATTATTTTTTCTTCATTTACGATGTAACCAGTGTACACAGCCAGTCAAAAATGACAGGATTCGATATTTTCCTTAAATAAATCTTCTGGATGTGAATTCATCCTAGCAGTCCCTGCGATTAAAATTTTCTTGTTTAAGAGCGTGACAGACACACACACCAACTGAGCAGCCAAGCAAGCAGCAACTGTGTATTATTTACAGGGTGTGCCACATAAAAGTTTCATTTTTTCAAATACTTACAACTACGAATCACAGCTATTTTTAGGATCGCAGTAAAAATGTATCCTTGCTACGTTATTCTTATTTATGAGATCGTTCTAAATTCAATTCTACTTTACCAATGCGGAAATTGAATTCTTCCCCATCGACCTTTACCAAAACAATTGACAAAAGAAGAGCGAGTATTCTCGTTCACAACTTTCAATTATTTCAAAAACATCATATAAGGCGCTCAACAATAATTTTGAAATCCTATTCATGGCAGAAGACGAGTGTTGAACGACTTCTGCGACATTTTTTATGTCATTGAACGTTGTGACCAAGAATACTCTCTCTTCTTTTGTCAACTGCATTGTTAAAGGTCGATTGGGAAGAAATTAATTTCTGTATATGTAAAGTGAAATTGAATAAGGAACAGTCTCATAAATATGAATGGCATAGAAATGATTTATTTTTAATGTGATTTTAAAAATTACCGAGATTCTCAGTCATAAGTAGTGCAAAAAAAGAAACTTTTTCGTGGCCCGACCTGAACAGTGGATGCTTGCTGGTCGCAGAGCGTTAAATGGGAGTAATCGTCAAAATTTTCAGTTACCTCATAATGAAATTAAAAATTTCATTCTACTCTATAAAATTTATGCTTGTATATTGCTCATCGACCAATATGAGAGAGGTTTCAAATAGAAAACAGAAAATAGCGTGTTAATTTTTCTGATCATGACTTCGAAAAATCCAAATTAGAGTCAAAGTTTTGGGTTTCTCATTCATTCTTTTTGCCCAAACGCATACAGACTTGGAACATGAGTTTATACGAAAACACTATGATTGATTGACATTGTTTACAAGTACCAAATAACTGCCAAAACCTCTACACGCATATTCCTAATGAACATATTTGGTGAAGCGTTTGATCGACTGCTCTTCATATGCATACGTATACGATGGTGCAAAGAGATGAGAGCAAATGTATAGAATTGGCATTTGAAAATTGTAATAGTGAAATGCGAAGTCATAATTTATATTTTGTTTCCGCAACGGATGCAACTTTTCCCACATCACATCCTTGGTTAGGTGAGAGGGAATGTTTCCTGAAGTCGAAGAAAATATTTTTATTCTTTCATCTCTTTTGTCTTGAGAAAAAAGAAATATTAGTAGTACGGGCATCGCATTGCGCCCACCGTTAGTGACAGAACAATTTACTTACTAATGTGAGTGGCAGTGTTTCTGCACCAGCAGCTTTGCAATTATTTTGTTTGGGTATTTTGAATCTTTGGTATTGTCATCATGAATATTATAAAGATTTTTATAAAAATTAGGTTGAAGAGTACATTGAATGAATATCTCGAAAGATTGTGGCTAAAATTGTGAACATGCATTGTTTCAAAATCAACTTCGCTGTGCAGGTTTACAATACGGTCTTTCCACTAGGTTCATGTAGTAATACGATTTAGAAATACTGAATCGACAATGCTAATGAAGGAAAACTCATTAAATGGGTAAAAGTTTACTTATTCATACCAAGATCGTCCAGCTGCAAAAAATATAGTACATAGATTATAAAATCGGAGTGAGCAGTTTTAAAACATTCCGGCGATTGTTTAAAAAGGCAGTTAAGAGGTGTAAAAACATGAGGTAAGATATTCTTTATACTATTTCGGATAACGATGTATTCACTATAGTCGATGTGCAAAATGGCATTACACGGTTCTCTTGAACTCACTCATTGTTTGAGAGTTTTTATTTCTCTGGGTGGGCTTGTTCCATAGAAGAACATTTGAAACTGACAGAGCTTTTTGTTCCAAGTCAAATGAACGGTAGCTAACTGAGACAGCTTTCCACCGATTAGTTTTTTTTTGTTCGGATTAGAGGTTGCAAGAAAATTTATCCGAGCGCTGCTCTGAGGTAGGAGGGGAGAGATGAACACGTGTTAGGCTGTGTGAAGGCGGAATCTTTGTGGTATCAGAGTCCGTCCAACTTTCTTCTGTAGATAGGCTGCATGATTGCTTTTCTTGAACTTATTTCTACTACAAACTTGGCTGCAGAAGTCATACTTTCTGCGTTTTTTCAGAAAAGTGACGATTCAATGACCAATTACTCAGTTTTTCGTCAAGTGTGTGCTTAATCTGATGAAAAAACGTTAAGGTTCCGCTCACTTTGTTTCAATTTGTTTCCACGAGATGTTTGAAGAACATGCCTGTGCCAAACCAAATACCTAGGTTTCCACGTTGTCAACAGGCTTGATTTAATCACTTCCTAACGTGACGGTAAGTTTTGGCAATTTCTAAATGCATTGTTAAGTTCAAAAAATGCTTTTCATTTTAATTAGGTTGAGTTGGTTTCTTTTTTGTTTATACCACAATTTCATAATGATTTAAAGGCATTCAGCGTTGACTTGTATTTCTGATAATTCAGCTGTGGAACTTTTAATTGTAAATTCGATTTCATCTGTAAACATCGAGATTTATATGTTTCTATAATCCATAATGATTATAGAAACTGAAAGCGGGCTAAAGATTGATCCCTGAAGACATTTTATTGTTTAGGCATACTGTATGCGATCTGTTAAGTAGGAAGGGCTCAAATCACTGCAAGCTTATTCTTAAGTTGGAAATTTTCGCAAAAGTCTTTTATGTTCGACGCTGTCGGATGCTTGAACCGATCAATCATATGTCTTTCATTATGTACGCCTTCCTACAAAAGTAATAAAGGAATGCTTAGTGTCTTTTATTTTGCTTGAAGTTTCTTCGAGGGCAAGGTTTACGAGGTGATTCTCCTCCTAGAAGACGGTTCGTAATAGGATTGGTTCCAACAAATGCAAATGCTTTGTTAAATTTTTTCCTGCGGTGGAGCTCACAAATGACGTCAGTAAAAACTTCGCAGAAGTTTTTCACAATATAGAAAAAGTAACTCGATACTAACAGCAGGGCTGAATTGCTTTCGGAGCCTTATTTTGTTAAGTTTGCTTTTTTTATTGATTTAGTTGTAAGGTAGAAGATCCGATTCTAATGGGCATATTCAATTCAAATAAATTGTTATTCATTTCAAAGCATGCTTCTAACATTCATTTGTTAGTATGCAAAGTAATTTTATGCGCTGAAAGGTATATATATAATGTTTGTTGGATATTCGCTGACATAATTGGGATAACACATCTACCAGAAGCCTATGAAAGACTGAAGGGACGGAGCAAACGACTGAAGCCTGTCCAATTATAGCGGTAGCTCCCATTGAGACATAATAATGGTTATTCTCATTTATGCCGAATGCATGCGTAGTTTTTCTCGTATTCATATCAACTTGGTTATATTAGTTCTCAAGTTTTTCCTGAGCGAGGGCTTGTGATAAATGTTATTTTGATTATTTTCTATTAAATATTTATAATTCCCTTGGAGTGAGTTGTGCTCCAAAGCATACCTATGGAAGCCTCACTCAGAAATTGTGAGGAGAAGAGGCTTGTTCTTCCACACACTTCTAATATTGTGAACAGTGAAACAGTGATGTGGAAGAGTAGGGATTGAAAAAATGAATTTGAGTAGTAAGATTGACAGTCTAATCGTGCGCCGCTGAAGGAAAAGTTTGAGTAACGGTTAATGTTTGAATATTAATTGTTTCTGGGCTTTGCATTTCACTGATGTACGAGTGTACTGGACGTGGAAGATCTGCATGGGCGTTGATGTGCAGGAGTGAAGGACGGGGCCGGGAAAGCTGGGCGTTGATGTGCAGGAGTGAAGGATGGGGCCAGGAGAGCTGGGCGTTGATGTGCAGGAGTGAAGGACGGGGCCAGGAGAGCTGGGCGTTGATGTGCAGTAGTGTAGGACGAGGCCAAGAGAGCCGGGCGTTGATGTGGGAGCTGCTATCATATATTTAAATGCTTCTACATCGATTCCAAAACAAGTTGAAAAGAGCTAAATTTTAGGTCAACAACAAAATATTTGTTAGCCTGCTTTGCTAAATCCATGGTTTCTTTCGTGGGTTTTTGGTTTTTCATCATCAATTTACGATTCTGATGCCTTGATTTGTATTTCATTACGATTTCAATTAGAATTGTAGACAGAAAGTCTCGTCTGGATTATGGTACCATGTATTTTATAAACATCAATACTGACTACCAAGCAAATAGAAACCACTTGAAGTCATGCAAGGACATTTTAACACATTTAACGCAATCGGGTAAACTGAAGCTCAATATTCGATTCAAATTTAAAGTCAATTGTACCAAGCAATTTTGAAAATAGCAAACATTAACTGAATCGTGCCTGCGTGTTGCTTTCATTAAGTATTTATAAAAATTGAGTTTGTGTCTGCAGGTCGGTTATCAGCATTATGAAAATACCCTCAAGGACCACCGGTGGGTCCCATCGCAGGAAACGTGATAATCACATTAACGCTTTTCAGTAATTGTTCTCTCGACATGGTTAGGTTAAGCTGTGTGGGCAACATGTACACCACGTCATGGTGCTTGCAGCTTTTTTGCTGCGCTGCATTTTATGAGCGATCAAAGTGATGACAATGTAGAAGCTTATCGTAACCATGAATGAAATTACTTTAGTTCAAAGCATCCGTTGAGTGCATGCCTTGAATAGTATCACAAGAACAACCGACACATGCGGGTAGGAGTCACGCTAATTTCGCTAATGTACTGAAGGCTATCGTTAATGTTAGATAGTCAAGACAAACAAGACATTGAATATCGGTTAGGGAATACACATTAGTATGCATAGTTTTCCCACAAAAATATCTTCAGAATACAAAGATGTGCATTTAAATGCAAGAGAGAGAATATATACTTTTGACGAGTAATACTTAATAATTAAGTATATTTCATAAAAAGCTTTGCTTGCTGCTACGATTGAGTAGGGTATCAATGAAATATGTCGAGAGCATTCTTTTGTTTCCAGCGGCTAGTTGATGCCATGCAGTGACCTTCATGATGATGCTAGTGTGCTCATCCATTCTTTAAATTTTCCCCGATTCAAATTTGATAATTGAATGTAAATGTGGAGAGATGGCTACGCACGAGATGCGAGTATGGTTGCGGCTGAAACTCTACATTGTCTGTTGACTTCAAATTCAACTTTAATTTTGCATTTTAAGAAGAATTAATTTTCTCAAGCTAAGTATCTAAGTCTTAGCACTATTTTCTTTTATTACGAGCAATGTCTGCAGCGAATAAAAATGTTCTAGTTAAATGGTGATACAGTGTTGATGCATTTTTTCTGGACGGCCCGGGCTATGTCTCACAATAATTATTCTTACCTTCTGTCAGGGTGTGATCTGCTGCCCGTGCTCTTTAATTAAGATGTCACTTATTCCTTTAAATACAAATGTTGTTTATCATTAATACCGTCTTTGAAAACTTCAAAATCACTTGGTTGTATGCTCAATGGAAACGACAACATTTTATAGACCTACTCGCCAGAGATAATGCATAGGTGTCTTCACCACCTTGTGATTTCATTATGAGCAGACTGCAGCTCCGACTATTTCGTTGTGGAAGCCCAACTCCACATTTCCATTGTACTCCACCATTCCAAGTGTCGCAAGATCATAAGACAAGTTTCTGGAGCCTCATAGCTCAATTCCTCCACCCACCAGCAAAAATTTCCAAGCCATCGTGATCAGAGACTGACTGGTGGTGGCGAAACCTTTCACTGGGAAACCTCGAGGAAAAATGAGCAAAGTTTTAAGAAGCTGCGGCTGAATAAGCTAAGGCAGTCTTTAGATCCACGAAAGACATCATCAAGACTGGTTTGAGGAATCAAAAGAGGTATCCAAGAACAGCTAAACGTCGTTGTTATGAGCATCGTTACTTTCATGATTCGTAGTTAGTAGAAAATTTTTCGAGCAAGTGAGCATTAATTTGAGCATTGCAACGTTATTTATACAGTTTTTCGTAGTTTTCATTCGTATCAAATGGCATCAGATCATAAATTAGGCCTAATGTTAATGAATAAACATTGTTTTCATGCATAATTTTAAATTTTTACGGACATTTGACGAAAATACTGAGTGATTTTGACATACTTAATACATTCAAGTTGACCGTGAAAAATCCTCTTCTAAACTTTGTTATCATTTCTATGTCAATATCTATCGATTCAATATCTATGTCAATATCTATCGAAATAAAAGGTGCAAAAATCTTAGACAATTGAAATATATCAAAAAGTAATTTGCCAATAATTCGGTAATACGATAAAAATTCAAATACTACCTAAAGAGAGTTTGAAGAATATTTCCCACCATTGATAAAAGGCATCGATAAAGAGAAAAACCAAGACAATGAAACGTTATTAGCGATTGGTGATGCTCATGAGCACGCATCAAAGATAGTTTATGACCATGCTCACGTTAGTTTTATTTTCATTCCATCTAAAACCATTTCAGGCGTCCAACCCTTGGCGCAGGGAAATTTTCCTGAGTCTAAAACTTTCTATTTGCGATAAACTATGGAAACAAAACATTATGAATAACTACCTTAGCCGGTAAAATGAATGTCAGGACTAACTGAACTTAAATCATGGTCGAGACTGATCTGATGGCTATAATTAAGCTTTGTGAGGCAGTGGCAGATTTGTCTCTACATGGGACTTGGAGAAAGCTGGTGCTAAGTTTTATTAGACGCGTTAATACTGTTATAGAAGACACTATAGAGTTATGCAGCCATGAAATAGATGAATTTGGACACCAGCTAGGCTTCAAAAACATTAATAAGGCATCCGTAAATGAATATTTTAGGAACCGTGATAAAAAGCTAAGCAATGAAGTATTTCTTATTCTTCACGAAAGCGACGCAGAATTTTGTACTTTAAGGCGTCGAAACAGATCAACTAACTACTGCAGAAATGTAGTGAATAACATTCGTTCGGTAAAACTTTGGTGGGACCAAACTGAAAATGGAACAAGTAGTATAGTCTTCAGTAGATAAAACGTGTCCTTCAATCACACTGCCTTGGAAAAGCCTGTTTAAAGTGGCAGACTTGATGGGCATCGGTGTAAGTTCTTCACGTACTCACGAGAAGCATCCATAAAACGATCCTCGTTTACCTGTATCCAAATATTAGAAAATCTAGATGAGTGGTTTCAGACAACGCCCGGCGGGCCAAATCTGGCATGCCGATGTGATAAAACCGGCCGGCGACGATACACAATATAACTAAACTAGCGAATTTGACAAGCTTATGCTTGCTCACGGCGTGTGCTCGGCGATAACTCTGGACATTATAAATAATGGCGGAAAATTGCAACAGTTTCAGCCCTTTTGACTTACTGGAGTAAAGAATATTTGTAAATGTTTTGCCTTTCACATTTCCAATCTACAAATGAAAATGCATGAAACACGTCTTTATTGACATCATTATCTTATTTAAGAAAGTCAATGAATAAAATTATTTGGAACGTTTCGAGTTCCTGGGTTATTTTCAACTCTGAAAACAAATAGAGAAAAACTAGTCAAATGTGAATCAAAATAAATCAGCCATGCGACAAGAAAAGGTAAAAATACTAATAAGAAAAACTCAATAATACAACAGAAAAACGTTCAGTATCAGTATTGTATTAATTGAAAAGGAAAAGCTTACAGCATGTCATCCAAAACAGATTTTTCCTTTATAATCTAAAGTGATTCTAAAATACGGAGGAGTATTTGATTAGATGCAGAAGATAGTACTTAAAAATCGCCTAATCGAACAGGAATATCGCACTTCTGTCCGTGAGAGTAGACTGGACAGTGGAAAGGTGTGAGAAGGAAGTGGTTGGTCTAAAACTCCCGCCGGCATACTCTGCAACACGAATACTGAGGGCTCGAGGAGTCGAACACACATATTTAGACTCACGCTCTGCGCACTTATATACGTAAATGTCAGCGGAGAGAAATTCTTCGGGTGGCTTATCTTTATTATTAAAATACGATCCTATTCTTTACGTTTAACTAACACTGTTTTAAAATAATTCAATGGGAAATGTTTCGTAAAAATAACGAGGAGCCCCTTTTTAAGTTTTTCGATTTTTTGACGAAAGAACGGAAACAAGAAAAAATCCTTTCACAAGGATTAGGTAGTGCCCAGTCAGAAATTTTTCGTTTGACCGACGATAATTTACATATGAATTTACCTGTAATTATCATCTTCTTCCTCCTATAAGCTGACGACATATCGTCGGAATTAGTATCGCGAATGTCTCATATTATCATCAAATTAACATAAAATTTCCGGTTTTTACCGTAAATTTTGGACGAAGACCGACGATATTAACCAGTTATTTACCGGTAGTTAAACGGTTATTATAGACGGTCTTCGTTCAAAACTTCCGATAATTACCGGTAATTTATGGTTAAAAATGGCTACTCTAACCACTATATTCCGGGAGATTCACAAGCAGTGCAACGATTTTTCCCAAAAATTGCGAATTGCTTCCAAAAACAATAAGCCACACCTCGTGAAACGCATCGGTCTATATACCGTGAATTTGTAGACTTCACAAAAATTATCGAAATTCCTTATTCAAATTCAACCTATTTGTTTAATACTGTATACATTTCATCAAGTTTCTTACAATTTGCGATAATTGAACAGATTAGTATTACAGGGTGAGGCCTATTGTAACAAGTAACAATGCATTATTAGAAAAAACAGCTGCGACCGCAGATGAATGCAACAGAACGAGGGCTCAAATTGTCATCTTCATCGTAGAACACGAGACTATTACGTCAAGTCTCACGGTACAATATAGTCATTTCAAATCGCCACTGATTTATAAATAGGTTAAAACATTACAGAAGTTCAATAAATATATTTATTTCAATTTCAACAGCCGACATTTCACTATTGAAATAAATTCTTACAAAAATATCTTCGGCTCGCAAAGAATCCATCACAGGTTGTTTGTAAGACTCATCACTGCAAACACTACATATATAACATTCATTTAAAATTAACTACCACCACAAAAAGACTCATCAAGCAACCGATTCCTAAGAAATTCTACCAATTTTAAATTAAATTTGCACGCTTCCATTCTTAGACGTCAAATATCTACAATGACCAACCCTCTCAACCACTACACATTGTAGTCTTTTAACTGGGATGTGAAACGACAGGGCCCGCAATAATGCTATCGAGTCGCAAGTAGCAGAGGACGGAGTTATCCTCCACAGCTATACCTCTTCAGAAGAAGTTACCCTCCACCTCCCGCTTCAATGCGGCTCCGACGTTTGTACTCTCTGTAGAATTCTTAATTTACAAGACATTCACATCATAAAAAAATTAAACCTCAAATTTTTTAAATTGAACTTTCCTATAAAACTGGTGCTATTAGGCACAGGAATTTTCGAAATGCTGATACCTTCTGTTCGATTAGACGAAAATCAAATCCGCAAAAAACATTCAACATACATTGGGTCCTGCCACATTATATTAGTACGATCAGGAAGTACTAGTTTAAATGAACTCATTAATTCGTAGATGAGAATGTTATTTTGACATCCGTGTTTTGATATTTCAGCCACATAAATTTTCGTAATGCCAAAACTTCATGTTCAATAAAACAAAATTGAAATCCGGAGGAAAATTTCTACATACATTGGGTCCTTTTTGAAATAAATAATAGATGAACAGATCCGACATCAATTTAGTACGATCAGTAACGACTAGTTCCAAATGAACTCATTAATTCGTTTTTAAAAACATTATTATGACATTCCAGCCACAGAAATTTTTGAAATGCCAATATCTCATGTTCAATAAAACAAAAATGAAATTCGAAGGAAAAATTATACACACATTGGGTCCTATTTGGTACCAAAATAGATGAACAGATCCGACATCAAGTTAGTACGATCAGTAACGACTAGTTTCAAAATTAGATTAGATGATAGTTTAGCTTAAGCAGGAAGGCACCATTTAGAAGAGAGGAAGCAGGAAGGCACCATTTAGTATGTATATTAGAGAATGCAGAATCTATGTAGAAGAGGCATAGCAACAGTATGGGAAAGAAGTTCATGAAACAAGATAGAAGTTGAAGAAGAAAGTAGTAGGTGCTGAATACCAGGACGACAGTGAACCGAAAAAGGTCGTCCTTAACATAGCAAAAACATTTTATTTCAACAAAAAGAATGCCCACATAACTTTCAGCTCGGGCCCTCACATCTTTCATTGGGAGCGCTAATTCCCAAAGATACAATAATTGTATCCCCCTGAGGGAACGACTAGTTGCAAATGAACTCTTTAATTCGTATTTGAAAATGTTATTTTGACATCCTTTTTTTGACATTCCGGCCACAGAAATTTTCATAATGCCCACAACTCATGTTCAATAAAACAAAAATGAAATCCGAAAATAAAAAGCAACACACATTGTGTCTTTTTTGGTACCAAAAATAGATGAACAGATGCCACATCAAATTAGTACCATCAGTAAGTACTAGTTTTAAATGAACTCATTAATTCGTAGAGGAAAATATTTTGACATAAGTTTTTTGACATTCCAGCCACAGAAATTTTCGTAATGCCGATACTTCATGTTCAATAAAACAAAAATGAAAAATGAAATTGACAAAATGTAATGAAAGATAATATTCTACATACATTGGGTCCTTTTTGGTACCGATAATAGATGGACAGAGCCGACATCAAGTTAGTACGATCAATAACGACTAGTTTCAAATGAACTCATTAATTTGTACATGAAAACATTATTTTGACATACGTTTTTTGACATTCCAGTCACAAAATTTTTCGTAATGCCGATACCTCATGTTTTTAACCTTTAAACTATTCCACGGAGGCCAGCACAAGAAGAGCATTGTTTTCGTGAAGAATTCAAGAATTACAGAAATAAGTTAAACAAATTATATCCAAGTCCCATCACGAGTCATCGAGTGTTAATAATAGCATGAAAGCGAGAAATATTCGTTATGATTGAGAACAGGTACTTTTGAATTAAAAGAAAAATTATTTCAGCGACAGATAATTTCAAAGTCGGCAACCTAGAAGCGATGGTACTTCATAAAGAAATTACATTTACAGGCACAATAAATACAATTACACTGACTCCGTGCTTTCAATAAATCTATCAATGTTAAAACTTTAGCCCTCGCTCCTTTTCTAGATCAGAGGAAACTTTTTGGGTCGAGATTAGGCATGAGGATAGGACAGCAAAGAAACTGAGAGATACACCCTACTTTTAAGACTGCCGAGTCAGTCGCTCCTGAGTTTTTCCAGCATGAAGGGTGACAGCGCCGACACGCATGGGGAAGGGGTAGGAGGCATTAGATCGAGGGCTTAGGGTTTTTTTAAATAGGCGGGGAGGGAGAAAGGTCGTTGCCCCGGGGAAAGCACCCTCCGTCTAAGCCCCGCTGAAGGGAGGAGTTTCATAACCTGATGTCGACGGAGACAGCAAATAAGGTGACTGAGAGGCGGTCAAAGTAAGTGATGAAGAAGCAAGTAGACTTTGAGGAAGTGTACTGGTTTCCGCCGGCAACTTTTCTGATTCAATCCATCGACTCTGAGCCAACCCAATCGTTGCAACGACGCAGGACCTCTTGGATGGTTGACGCCTTTAGTTTCTTATCTTCATCATACCCGACTGCAGCTAAAGCATCGGATCAATTGGAATACATTAGTAAATTTCAACTGTGGAAATGATATCAAAATTAAACAAATAACCATTTTCCGAATGACTGTGTTCCAACTATTACTGGGTTCGGAGCAAGCCAGGCAAGCTCTACTTGTGATTGCAACATTTGGCCCATCTGGCTTTGGCTGCAATCAGAGAATAAGTCTATTAACCTAACTCTGAATACAACACTTGATATCGGTACCCTATTGAACAGCTGTGCATTGAAGTTATTGATAATTAATTTATATAGGAAACTTTGGACCTATTTGGCTCGTTGAATTCGAATCAAATGATGTCGTGCGGATAAAATAAACTGATATTAAAACGTAACATTGCGGACTGACGTCCATGCGATACGAAAAAATATTATAGAAAAATCAATTCTTGAACGAAAAAACAGATTATTCATAACAGCAATAAATTATCGATTCTACCCACTGCAATGCTACTTCGTTTTCAAACGTTGCAACCGATCAGCCAGTATTTGTTACAAAAATTTGCATTAATAAAAATTTTTATTTGCATTACCATAACGAAAGATAATTATCAGTTAGGTCAAGCCTTCCTATCCGTCGCAAAATAAATGCGATCCAAAGAAAGGAAGGAGGGAGGCACCATTTAGTATGGAGTTAAGGGAACGCGGAATCTATGCAGAAAGGGCATAGAAACAGGATAATGAGAAAAAAGATTATGGAACCAGATCAAAGTTGGAGAAGAATGTAGTAGGTGCTGAAAACAGGACAGCAGTGAATCAGAAAAAGAAGGTCCTTAACATATCAAAAGCATTAAAGTTCAACACACAGAAGACCTAACTAGCTCTTAGCTCGGGCCTTCACATTTTTCCCCTGGGAGAGCTAATTCCCATAGATACAATTGTCGTATCCCCCGGAGGGGTATTACCATAACGAAATGCTACACAAGATATTAGTTAGATAACATGTTGGTTTAAGCTTCCCCAACCGCTAAAAAGAGCGTTTCGATGAGAGGAAGGAGGGAGGCACCATTTAGTATGGAGATAAGGGAACTCGGAATTTATGCAGAAGGGACATGAAAACAGTAAATTGAGAGAGAAGTTCATGAAACAAGATATAAGTTGAAGAAGACAGTATTAGGGGCAGAAAAACAGGACAGCAGTGAACCGAAAACTGGTGGTCCTTAACATAACAAAAACATCCTATGTATTCCAAAAAAAAAGGCCTTCGTAGCTCTCAGCTCGGGCTCTCACACATTTTCCCAATAGGGGTGCTAATTCTCATAGATACAATAGTTGTATCCCCCTGAGGGGAAAGATATTAGTTGATGAACGTAAAGAACTGTATGAGCTTACACGAACCTTATATTAACTGACAGGTGGAACGCTCCTTGAAGATATTCGTCCGTTGACGAGTTTGTCCTAACCTAGAGTAGAACATTTCCAAGGCCACGCCACCGTCATGACGTCATGATGAGCTGGTGTCGTGCAGACTGACGCCCACATAACGCTGAAGCTCCGTCATCTAGAAATTAAATAGACAATGTAATTGTGTGAGATAAGTCGAAATCAAATGCGCACCCCATTCTGTGAACTGCCTAACTGCAAAGAGAATGAAGCTTTGTTTTCAAAAACCTTAACCAAACCGTATCACACTGAATCATGAATGACCAGGACATTTAGACATCTAAGTAGGATCGAGATTCATGCCTCTTTTACCTCAACAGGGAAGTTTTCATGGAGTGTTAAATTCTAAATAAACGGTGGATAGGCCAGTCAGTTTAGCTTTTGTGCAATAATTCCTAGTGTCTGAGGGTAGGTACTGCAAAGAGAGCCATCACAGCACAACATGTGTTATCCACTCTGGTAATGAAATGTTTTATGTGTGCAATCACTGACCNTCCACAGGAAAGTTTTCATGGAGTGTTAAATTCTAAATAAACGGTGGATAGGCCAGTCAGTCCAGCCTTTGTGCAATAATTCCTAGTGTCTGAGGGTAGGTACTGCAAAGAGAGCCATCACAGCACAACATGTGTTATCCACTCTGGTAATGAAATGTTTTATGTGTGCAATCACTGACCAATTTTCCATTTTCACAGTGTATTTCAATAACTTTATCATTGTTGCCTACTGAATGCAGTTGAAAACTGGATTCTTTGATGTCATTTCTGTAATGCGTTTTTATGTCTATCCTAATTCATAAACAAAATTGGAATTTCCAAATTTATTCCACATACAATGTTCCTGGAAAATAATTTTTGGTTATAAATGTACAGTGTTACATGTTCCTCATGTGAAGGAAATTCATTTTGAAATTTTATATTTCCACAGAAACAGCAAAACAATTTAAACATAAACGTTTTGCAGGGTGTCTACTAATGTTTCATTTTTAAAATTTTATTCTTTTTACCACCTTCAGCAGCAAAAAATGACTTCCTAATTTTTACATAATAAATGTTGTCCAAATGTCCAGGATGTAAGAAATCATCCTGACCAGTTTAAGTCAATTATACACGCAATAACATGGGTTCAAAACAATTTCAAGGTGATTAATACATAAAATACTAAATTAAAAACTTATTACTCTATGAAGTATCCAACGCATAATTGCAAAAATGACCCAAATTTTTTATGTACCCACTCCCAAATGGACCCCAACAAATGTTTGCCAAAGACCTTGTCTTAATTAACATCTTTCATCAATGAAAGCAACAGCTTATCTTATGCAAAAAATATACTGGCTGGAAACTAGAAGACACCGGGGAATTGCCCAATCCCCCAAACAGGAATATTTCCCAGAAACTGCAGCAAATATTTGATTCTGGGAGAAATTAACTTTTGAAAACCATCAAACTCTATATACATATTTACTTTACTTTCAATTTTCAGTGATTTAGCGAAGGCTTCATTGAAAGAATTGCATGAAAAAAACTTTTGTCTCTAGCTTCAGATTCAAGCAAATCTAGATGGATTTCACTCACTGAATTTTCAAAGTTTTATTGATTGACTCTAAACTGTTTTCAATAGGAGTATCACATATAGAATTTTGACTGTTAAAATGAAAAAGATTTACTGAACAAGTCTAAGCGTTTATCAGGAAGTGACTATGAATTAAAGGGAACTAAGAGCTGTTCCCTTCATTTGCATTATTGGTTGATTCTGAAATTATTCAATCATTAACACAAGGTTTGGAGACAGTACAAAGTTCATCAGGGCAAGGGTGAAAAACTAGATTATTTCTTTTCCAACTTTCCTACGATACAAAATCTTTCCAGAACATCATGGTAAGAACAGCGGTAAAAAATTCACTGAACACATTTTTATTGATCCACTGTCAATAGTTGAAAAATTCATCAACCCTGTAGTCTATAAGAAGCAATAGTTTGATGTACAAACATCATCCTCTGGCTGAAAATATATATACGAAATTTCCAGTCACACAGATAAAATGCAAATCTAACACTCAAAGCCACATCAGACAGAGATAATTGTGAAAATGACAGCACTAGAAAATGATTAGAAGCAAAATTTGTACCACAACAATAAGTACTAGTATGACTACATTTTTTTAACTTTATTTTATACAACTCTATTTTTATCTAAAAAAGGTCAAGTTTCATATAAACAAGGTCACATTTAATTTTAAAAGGTCAACTTCATTTTCATAGGTCAACTTCATTTCAAAAGCCAACTTCATTTTCACAAGCAAACTTCATTTTCAAAGGTCAACTTCATTTTCAAAGGTCAACTTCATTTCAAAGGTCAACTTCATTTTCAAAGGCCAACTTCATTTTCAAAGGTCAACTTCATTTTCAAAAGTCAACTTCATTTTCTAAGGTCAGCTTCATTTTCAAAGGTCAACTTTATTTTCAAAGGACAAGTTCATTTTCAAAGGTCAACTTCATTTTAAAAACCTCAAGTTCAGTTCGAAAAACCTCGAGTTCAATTTGAAAGACCTCAAGTTCAATTTCAAAAAGCTCGATTTCAATTTAAAAAAACTCAATTTCAATTTAAATAGCTCAGGTTCAATTTATTAAAGCTCAAGTTCAATGTAAAGAAGCTCAAGTTTAATATGAAAAAGGTCAAGCTCAATTAAAAAAAGTTAAGTTCAATTTAAAAAAGGTCAAGTTCAATTTAAAAAAGGTCAAGTTCAATTTAAAAAAGGTCAAGTTTGATTTAAAAATGCTAAAATTAATTAAAAAAATATCAAATTCAATTTTAAAAAACATCAAGATCAATTTAAAAAAGCTCATGTTCAATTTAAAGCACTCAACTTTGATATAGAAAGGTCAAGTTTAATTTATAAGTTCAAGGTACATAGGTATGGGTGAACAATTTTAGAAACATAGGCTTTTCAAAATTTAAACAATTTAAACAATTTAAACTATTTATTTACCACAGGTGATGCAGAGGTAGAAAGTTTCTTAAGGCTAATACAATGGTCAAAGAGTATAGCTACCTGTGGGCCCGAATAAGCTCAGCGACTTCTAGGGCATCCTACTATCACATTATTCTAAGGTATACAATAATCTTTAGCCTAATTCACTTAACCTAGTTTCGCAATAGACTGATCAATGAGGTAATTGACTTGATATTTGATGCTCTATTTTACAATATTGGTCAAATCGGCTATATATAACAATATGTTCGATAAAACGATTATGAGCAGACTGATGATCGGCATGTTACTTATGGCAAATCACATTATTAGGACTAGAATTTTGATAGGAAGTGAGATTCGAGATGTCTTTTGAATACTTTGTAAGAATTACTTTCACGAATCTCCGCAGGTATTGAGTTCCAAGTTTTAGTTCCAACGAAGAGGATACTGTGTTGCGACCGG